>JAODAL010005266.1:0-145880 GCA_025379985.1 Phyllomedusa bahiana
ATTTTCTACCCGGTGACAAGGGGAGGGCGGAGCGCTGGAGGAGGTGGAGGGAATGGAGGAAAACGAGGCAGATGCCCAAACCCCGTGGCGTATACGTGGAAATGGGGGCGGGAGCCCTCGGAGTCACTTGTGCAGAGGCCCGAGCATGCTTATTTCCCTGGTAGTGACGCCAAATAGTCGCACCCGGAAGGGATGACTTCTGGTCTCCCCTATTGGACCCTCGTACGGTCCAAAATGGGACCCTTTTTCCCCCAGTTTTGAGAGGGAGGAAAAAACTAAAATACTATGGGGAAATCCTCCGTAATAGTTGGCGGTGCCTTGTGCGGCATTCCCTCCTCGAAGGTCTGACGGGGGGTTCCTCAGCGTCACGTACTATGCGCGGCTGCTGGGGGAAAGGGGGGGGGGGTAGGAGATTTCCGCTCATCAGCAGTAACCAATTTGGAGTCACTGAGAGCAGCTTCCTTCCCCCGCCTTTGGGGAGGGTAGTGCTAGCAGCAGCAGCAGCAGGGACCTGGAGCGTCCTGAACAACAGGTGGTGGCCTACTTGGCAGCACTCTTCCCCCCAGTTAAAAGATCCGCTGGATTTTCTGGGACCCCAAACTGGTGTGTGGCCGCAACTTGCCGAGTTTGCGTGGGGGAGGCCCTGCTGGCCAGTAGTGTGGATCAGGGGGTGTTCAGTGCGGCGGGGGCCCCGTTCCCCCAAGGGGAAAACCGCTTTTCCACGGGAAATGTGGAAGACGCCTTTGTCAAAAATGAATCAGGCGTGGATCGGCCGGGTTTCCCCAAAATGCCTTAGGCGTCGACAAAATCAGCCATAGCTTCCCCCAAATGTGAAAATGAATTTTGGTTCAAACTACCCCGCCCCCGCCACTATTTGAGCCCCCACCCGCCTGATGCCCACATCTCTAAAAGTTTCTCCCTTGCCAACAACCCTCTTTACCGGGGGTATTGCCACCCCCCCTCCACATTTTTTTTTTTGCACGTCGACCTCATGCTGCTGGGTGGTGCTCCGTGACCTCACACTTTTCATTTCCTACTCTGTGGGGCCTACTCCCGTTTTTGCCACCCCCAGAATGTATTATGCCATGTCTGACCTCTGATGCTCTGCCCTGACCCACCCCACTGTGTCATTGTCCCTATGTGGCCTTCCTGTTTTTGCCACCTCAGAATGTATTGTGCCACTGTTTGACCCTATGCTGCTGCTGTGGTGTGCCAAAGACCCCATACACTGTGGGGCATTGTGCCCTGTTGAACCCCTGTGTGCTGTGGCGCTGCCCTGATCCCAATGTGTCATTTCCCATCGTGGCTACCTGTTTTTGCCCCCTGGAATGTCATTGTGCCATGTTTGACCTATTGTGCGGTGACCTAACCTGTGTATTGCCCCTGTGGTAATCTTTTTTTCATCCGAATGTATTGTCCATGTTTGACTATTCTGCTTGGTGCTCCCGTGCCCTTTCACACTGTGTTATTGTCCCATTTGGGCCTCATGTGCGGCTGTGGCTGCTGCCGTGCCCTACACACTTGTCATTGTGCCACTGTTGACCTCATGTGTGTGTGGCTGCGCTGGGGGACCTACCACTGTGTCTTGTGCCCTGTTGACCTTGCTGCTGCTGGGGACCTACATCTGTGTCTTTGGGGCACTGTCTGCCCTTTTGCTTTGCTGTGACCTCCACATGGTCATTGTCCCATCTGGGGCCCTACCCCTGTTTTTGCCACCTCCGTGTCATTGTCCCACTGTCTGCCCTCTGCTGCCCCTGTGGCTGTCCCGTGACCCCACACGTGTCATTGTCCCACTCTGGGGCTACTTGTTTTTCCACCTCAAAATGTTTTTTTGTGCATGCTGACCTCATGCTGCTGCTGCCGTTCCTACACTGTGTTTTGTGCCATTTGGACCTCATGCTGCTGCGTGCCTAACACTTGTCATTGTGCCACTGTTGACCTCTTTGCTGCTGTGCCGGGGATACACACTGTGTATTGTCCCATGTCGGGACCCATGCTTGCTGTGTGGCTGCTGTGTGACCTCAACTGTGTCTTTTTCCACTTGGGCCTACTCCTTTTTTTGCCACCCCCAAAATGTCATTGTGCCACTGCTGCCCTCTGGCGCGGGGCTCCCCCCGTACCTCCACACTTTTTGTCACAATGTTGCCACCTGGCCTCAATTTTTTTTTTTCCAATTTTGTACCATGTTTTCGGTAATCCCCCTTCATTTTTTGGTCGTTTTGCCCTCTTGTCCCCGGGATTTTATGGGGCATTTAAAGCGGCGGCGTCTGTGCTGGTACAAAACACAACTTGTTTGGAAAAAAACCCTCCCTCTGCATATTTAAGCATGGCCCCAAAGTTCTACAGCACCTGCAGGCTCGTGCAGCCGGGGGAAATTTGTGTTTTTTAAAGTGATTGTGCCAAATTTAATTGGGAAACAAAGTTATTTTTTGCGAAAAAATTCGGCAAAAGTGTTAAACCCAAAATTTTTGGGAAAATTTTGGCCCTTTCTCTAGTGATGAAAACCATATGACCACATAAATTTTTTGTGTGTTTTTTCCCAAAAAACCCCAGCATAGCCTCCCCCACTTTCGGGCATATCCACAGGATGTGTCATAAATGTTAATACAAGTAGTTCCCCCCTCGGGAAACCCCAATATCTTTTTTTCTCCAGAACAGGGGTTCCACCCCTTTTCCATTGTATTGTTTGGGTTTTCTGCTGCTCCCCTTTTTGGATTTGGAGAAGTAGTCATGCATGCCTGGTTCCCCTTTGGAACCATGGGGATTATGTACTGTGTATTTTTGCTGTATAGAGAATTTCCCCATAAAAAAGTAAATTGGGAGGGGCGGAACATTTCCCTTTCCCAAACCTTTCTATTTGCAGTGGCTGCAGCACCTAGTAAAAAAAATTTTGGGGGCACTAAATTTTCCCGGATACAGGTGTGGCCCCCAGAAGGGGATATTCTGGGGAAAATTTTACCAAAAATTGTCGGGAGAGGGGAAAACCCTTTTAGGGAAAGGGTTTCAATAAATAAAACCTTAAAAATAGGTTGGCTTTTTTAAATTTTCAAGAAAATTTGGATTTAGGTTGGGAAGCTTAAAAACCCACTATTTTTTTAAAAAGCTTACTTTGAAAGTAGCGACAACATTTTATCATAGTTTTGTGTGGGGCCATCCCAAAAAAATCAATCTCAGAAACCCGATCAAAAAACTGAAAAAACTTTCCCAAAAAACCGCCCCTTGTACTAAAAACAAGGAAACTGGTTTGTACATCTATTTAGTTTTTAAAATTTCATCAGAAAGAGATTAACTTAGACATCTACACCTTGTTTACCTTTCCCATTTGTACCCCAGTCAACATTGTTCACCTCTGCTTTCGTCTTTTCTATTATTTATGGCTCCTCTTATTTATTTCCTTTTTCAAACCCCAACTAGGCCCCTTTCCCCTCATGGGGGAAAATTTATCTGTTTTTTTTTTCAGTTTTAAACCCTTAAGGGATTTGGGGGCTTTTCCATACGTCCGGGTTTCGTTTGGGGGGTTTAAACCCGCCCCTGGACTTTAAGGGGATACGCCTGGGATCCCCGCAAACTCTAAAGCAGGTTGCGCAAATCGGCGGGGGGGTCGGGTGTTATATTCCACCCTGACATCCCCACCATCGGCCCCGCCCCCGGAAACGTTCCGGGGGGGGGGGGGGGGGGGGAAAAACCCCGGGTAATTATCGCGCCCAAATTCCGGTCGCAATAATAATCTTGCGACCCTTTGCGGCTCCTTTTTTTTTTTTTCCCTCCTTACAGACACCAGGGGAAGGAAAAGAAAAGCCTTCGGGTTGTTGGGGAAACATCAGGGGACCCCCGGCCCGGGCCCCTGTGGGAAACGCCCTGAAATGGGGACTGACGTTGCATGGGAAACCCAGTCATAGCAACAAGCTTGCACTGTTTTTTTCCTATTAAAATGAGAGATCAAAAGTTCCTCAAAAAAAATCCCCTAGGGGGGAAAAAAGTAAAAAAAAAATGTAAAAAAAAGTAAAAAAAAAGTAAAAAAAAGGGAAAAAAACAAGTAAAACAAAAACACAAAAAAATTAAAAAAAAAAATTACTTTTAAAAACCCCGCCCTTTTTCCCTTTTACAAACCCCAAATCGCCCCAAAAAAAAAGATAAAAAATTTAAATTTAAAGTACCCATTTTTGGTTTATCGCCGGGGTGGTAATGACAGCCTAAAAAATTGTCATGTTAATTAACCGTACGGTGAACCCCGGTAAAAAACCCAAAAAAAAAAAAACCAATCCCCAAAATTAAAGTTATTGTTCCCCCCGCAGACATAAAAGGGAAATTTAAAAAGCGATCAAAAACCCCTAAAAAAACCCCCAAAGTTGTCCCAAATTTAAAAAATGTCGTTCACCCCGCAAAAAAAGGTCCTTATAAAGTCTTTTAAAAAGGGAAAAATAAAAAATGTATAGCTTAAAAAGATAGCGAGAAATTAAAATTTTATTGTTTTACAACAAAAACAATTTTCTTTTTTTTTTAATGGTAAAACATAAAAAAAATTTTTAAAATTGGGTATCGCCATAATTGGGCGCCCCAAAGAGTAAAGCTAACTTATCAGGATTTCGCATGGTGAAACCCCTTTTAAAAATAAAAATAAAAAACACTTTCTTTGGATTTTCGTATTTTTTTTCACCCCGGGCCCCCAAAAAAAGGATTTAAAAGCCCAAACCCAAAAACCTTGTTCCCCCCCAAAAAAGATATTTAAAAAAAAACATCAACTCCTCTCGCCAAAAAAAAAAAGTCCCCAAAAAGCTCCAAGCACAGAAAAAATTTAAAAATTTTTTGGGGTCTTCCACTTAAAGGCGATCAAAAAAACCAAAATTTTTTGTTTGAAAAAAAAGGGGTTTTTAAATTTTTTAAAAGCAGTAAAACAAAAAAAAAATATAAAAATTGGGGATCGGTGTAATCGTATTGAAAAAGCTGGTAAAGCTACCAGTCATAAATACCGTCGTGACCGCTATAAAAAAAAAAAATAAAAAAACACTACCCAAAATTGCTGTATTTTGTTCAAAACATCTAAAAAAAACCCTTTTAAAAAAAATGTGAACCCTAGCATCATATGAAAACCCCTAATGGTAAAAAACCCAAAAAAAACTTCAACTTTATCCCCAAAAAACAAAACCCCCACGTCTGCACACAGCAAAAAAAAAAAGTTTTTGGGTGTTCCCGTTTTGGGACAACCCTTAAAAAAAACGTTAAATTTTTTATAGACGTATTTTTAATTTTGTAAAAAGTTAAAAAAAACAGAAAAAAACTTTTATAAAAAATTTTTTTTCCTTGTAAATTTTCCGCCCCCAAAAGTAAAGTTATTCCCCATATTTTACACTTTCCCGGCGGGAAAGCTGTTTAAAATTTGAAAAACCCAAAAAAAAAAGGCCCGAACTGCGTTTTTTCCCCCCCTTTTCATTGCCAATGCTAAAAAAAAATATTTTTGGGAAAACCTGGGCATCCAAAAAAGCACAGTACACCCTAGATGAGAAAACCTGAAAGGGTGTTGAATCCAAAATGGGGCGACTTTGGAATGTTTCGTGTTCTGCCCATTTGGGGGCTTTGCAAAAGCGAAAATTTGGGGGAAACCAAAAATCTGCGTTTCCAAAAAAACCCAAAAAAATTTTTCCCTCCTTAAAACGCCCCGCCATGGCCCCCAAAACCAAACAGTTTTTCACCACATGTGGGTATTTCCCCAAAATTTGGGAAAAAATTTTTAACCAAAATTTAGGGTTCTTTTTTTCCCCCATTTCCCTTTTATTTTGTGAAAATTTTAAGGGTAAAATTGCAGATTATTGGAAAAAAAAAAAATTTTTTTTAAATTTTTTACGCTTATGGGTAAAAAAAATTTGTGAATCACCGGGGGGGTTTTATAACTTAATGCACCCCCGGGTATATTCCTTAAGGGGTGTAGTTTCCAATATGTTTGGGCTTTTGGGGGGTTTTTTAAGTTTTGCCCCCTTAGGGTGTCCCCAAAACCCGAAATGGCCCCCTAAATAAAATCGTTTTTTGAAAAAGAGACCTCAGAGTTCGGTAAAGGGGCTCCCCCTATTTGGGGGCCCTTTTTTTTGACCAAAATTCCCGCACCCAGGGCCCCATATGGGGGGGATCTCTAAAAAAAACCCGGCCCGGGCCCGGGGGAATTGTATTTAAATTGCATTTACCAGTTCCCTTTACCGTATTCCGGTTTAAAAAATGGAAAAAAATATTGAAAATTCTCAAAAAAAGTGAAATTTTTTAAATTTTACCCCCACTTTGCTTTAATTTTGTGAAATATTTTAAAGGGTTATCAAACCCTTTCCCAAATAGTTTGTTAAATAGGGTTTAAAGGGGTTTTAGTTTCTTAGATGGCAAATTTTTTATGGGGGTATCTAACATGCGGCCCCTAAAAACCACGTAAAAAAACTGGAGGGTCCCTAAAAAAATGTATTTCTGCAAATTTTCTGAAAATTTTTGAGAAAATTATAAAATAAAATTTTTTAAACCCCCTTTAAAGTCGGGAAAAAAAAAAAAGACATTTTAAAAAAAGGGTGCCAACCTTATAGTTTGGGAAAAATGGTAGATGCTAGTTCCCAAAATTTTTTGTGGTGAATAAATTTTCTGTCTTGCACGAGAAATTTAGCAAAATTTTAAAAAAACGCTAATTTTTTCCAAAATTTTATGAAATTTGATATTTTTCACAAACAAACAAGGATTGTATGGATAAAAAAATTTTTTAATAAATTAAAAAACAATGTGTCACGGGGAAAAACCCAATTTTGAATCCATGGTTAGGTAAAAAAAATGTCAAAAAAATTATTCTCACATAAAAGGGGGCACATTAGATTTCAAAAAAAAGGGCCCGTGTCAGGGGAAAGGGCAAAAAAAGGCTGGGTCCTTAAGGGGTTTTTGTAGTCCAAAAATTTCAAATTTTCCCCAAATAGTTTCTGAGAATTTTTTTACCTTTCTTTAATGCCCAAAATTTATTTTTAAAAAATTAAGAGGAAGTATATGCAAAAAATGAATTTATAAAACTCAAAAGCTAAGTATATGTGGGATAAGAAATATCGAGCTGAGTTTATGAATTTGCATCTTGGTCATTCTGTTTATGACCAAGTCATGGGGATCAACCCGGGTTTTTTGGGTTGGTGCCCCCACATATTGCACTTGCCCTGCCCAATTAATCAAAAAAATTTGTAATCAAACTAAATTTCTATGGGAAAATTTTTTTTGGGGCCAGTTTGTGGGGAACTTGGGCCTTTTCCCGTGTTATTCCATGTTTTGCCTCCTACCCCCTGATCTGAATTCACATCTGGTTTTGTGCTGACCCACTATTTTTGTCCATAAATACTTTGTTTACTTGTTCCCCAAAAATTCCCTTTTGCCCCTTTAAACTGCTTTTAACTTAAATAAAACCCCTATACAGCCTATGGTTGAGAGTGTCACGTAGTTTAAGAATAGAAAAAAACAAAAGCAAAAAAATTATTTTTCTAATGTCATACATGCTGTGCCTGCACCATCACCAGCTGATGCCAGAAAATCTCTACTGCAATAGCCAGGATCAGAGTTATCTTTAATTTTGGCTAATAGCTTCTTATAGCCCCAAGGTATCTCATAGTTGTACAACTTTTAGGTGTTTCCAGATTCCGGTCAGTTGTAGGGTGGGTTCACACTATGTTCATGGCTTATGTTGTAGGTTCTATGAAAAAAGTTACCCAAGCGGATACTACGACGCAGCCACGATGGCTCTATAGGAGATAATAGAGAAGATGTAGCCCAACGTGGGCTGCGTTTTTTCTATTTCCCATTGGCATATGTTTATTTTATGGGACTCAATAGCGTAGTCTTCTAAGTTATTGAGTTTCGCAGGAAATCCGTATGTCGGGGAAATAGAGCAAACGTAGTTCGCGTTGGGTTACGCCTGTCCTGTTATCCTCTATGGGGCTGCTGTGGCTGTGTCGTGTTATCCATTAGGGTCCCTTTTTCAAGGTACACTGATAGATACCTACAATGTATGCAATATTGTAGGGTGAGCCCATCCTTATGCTTACAAGGTCTAATTTACTGCTACAGAGAAGTACTAAAGTGTATTGTATGAGCAATCAATTGCATGGTAAAGTTCAAAGTGAGACTAAAAAAAGTGAGAAGTTAAATTTAAAAAAAATATTAATTCAAGAAAACAGTACATTTAATTGTTGTTGTCACATCTGTAACAACCCAAATTACTAAACTGTCATATTATTTAACTTGTTTACATTGTGAAAAAAATCAAACAAAAAACTGTGCATCCCAAAAAACACTATACCAGTAAGAAGTGATCAAAAAGTTGATACATCTCCACAATGTACCAATTAAATGTTTTTTTTTCCAACTCACACATTTATTATATATCGACCAGTCACTCCTCCTAAACATCCTCTCCTCCCTCGGCATTACAGACTCAACCCTTTCCTGGATCTCCTCGTATCTCACCGATAGAACATTCATCTCACACTCTCGCACCACCTCCTCCTCTCGCCCGCTGTCTGTTGGTGTCCCCCAAGGGCCAGTCCTGGGCCCACTACTCTTCTCTATCTACACCCTCGGCCTGGGTCAGCTCATAGCATCACATGGCTTTCAATACCACCTGTATGCTGATGACACCCAACTCTACATCTCTGGTCCAGATGTCACCTCCCTACTCTCCCGGATTCCTGACTGTCTTTTGTCCATATCCCCCTTCTTCTCCTCCCGCCTCCTAAAACTAAATGTGGAGAAAACTGAATTTCTTATCTTCCCACCATCCCACTCCATCAATCCACCTGATCTCTCTATCACTGTCAATGGCTACACTCTCTCACCAGCACCACAGGTCCGCTGCCTTGGGCTAAACCTTGACTCCAATTTGTCCTTCAAACCGCACATCCAAGCCCTCGCCTCTGCCTGCCAACTCCACCTGAAAAACATCTCCAGAATCCGCCCATCCCTTAACTCTGAAAGCACAAAAATGCTTGTCCATGCCCTCGTCATCTCACGCCTAGACTATTGCAACATCCGTCTCTGTGGCCTACCATCTAGCAATCTCGCTCCCCTCCACACCATCCTTAACTCTGTTGCCCATTTGATTCACCTCTCTTCACTACTCCCTTGCCTCTCCACTCTGCCTATCCCTTCACTGGCTACCCATTGCCCAGCAAATGCAGGTCAAGCTAGCAACCTTAACCTACAAGGCTCTCCATAACCTCTCCCCTCCATACATATCTGCCTTAATCTCTATATACCTCCCCTCACGCAACCTTCGCTCCTCACAGGACCTTCTCTGCTCTCCTCTTATCAGCTCCACATAACCATCTCCAAAACTTCTCTCGTGCTTCCCCCACACTCTGGAGCTCACTGCCTCAACACCTCAGACTCTCCCCCTCTCTCACTAGCCTCAAACGCAACCTGAAAACCTACCTTTTCAGGATTGCCTATAACCAACATTAACAGTGTTGCACTGCTCCACCCCACAAACATGTCTGCCCCTCACCTTCTGTCTCTTCCCTCCTTCCCTGTAGATTGTAAACCCTCATGGGCAGGGCCCTCTCTCCCTCTGTACCAGTTGTTAGTCACTTATTGTCACTTTGTAATTGATTGACCAGTGTTATTTATGTACCCGCAAATGTAAAGCGCCCTGGAATCAAGGGCGCTCTAAAATAAATGATAATAATAATATATCGATAGGACACCCTCTGTACATGGAACTCCCACTGAAATGATTGGAAAGTTCCAACCACCTCACCCTTCTTAACAGAGACTTTTCCCTGCCCATTCTCAACAAACGTACTGGTCCCAGAGGTGAGGCCCACACCTATCATACATTTATGCCCATGGGAATTACTATAGCCATAACAGACATAGCTGTTACTATGGGGCCCATAGGTTAGGGGAGCCCATTCATGAGCAAGGACATTATGGGCGACATGTATGAACGGGGCTGCGCCAGAAGTCTGGCATCTTTATAGCCAAAAAACTAGCGCACTCCAATATCAGGCGCATTACCTGAACCTGAATTGTTGCTTTGTAGAAAGAAAGCGCTAAATCTATGACCCTCAGTAGAACAGGTTCAAGATTCAGGCTCATTCTACTCTACAAATGTGCGTAGTAAAAATGGCACCAAAAATCATATATGTTTCCCTATATATTTTTCTAGAAAATGACAAGTTGGTGGCTTTATGCTCTGACAAATGGCACTATTATCCAAACCTTCAATTATTACTGTACTTTTTATGTTGCTGTTTGAGTCTTCTGTCAATAGTTGATGGTGGCCATCTATTTTACTATGAAGCTTTATAGATTATAGTTATGCCCTTGTTTAACGCATATTCTATCGATATTCCATAAATGTGTGCGATGGAAGAATTCCTTTAACTCCTCCTGCAGAACACAAGCCCCGACACGACTTCTTTGATAGAAAAATAAAGATGTCATGGCTGTCAAAATATGTCAACAAAACAAGAACTATTTTTTTAACAGTTCTTTATTTCTTCAAAAATGGTAACATATATAAACTATAAACTACTATATAAATTGGTATTTCTGTAATTAATCTGCAGATTACAAATTAACATGTTAATTCATTTTTCTCATATAGTGACTATTGTATAAATGAAAAACCCAGAAATAAAAACTCTCCAAATTACAGAATTGGTGTTTTTACTCTTACTTCAATACATTGTAAGCACCACAAAATTGTACCATTAAAAAATGCCTGTTCTGAAAATAAAAAAGAGCCATCTCACAGCATACATTGAGATATTTTTTTTAAAAAAAGTTATGACTCGAAATACAGTAATAATAATAATAAAAAAAAAAGTTGGTGTCCTAGATTAGATGCCTATTTAAGGGGTTAAGTTACTCTTCTGACCAAAAACATTACAGTTGGTAATAGAGGAAACAATGAAGAACGGGCAATAAGCAACCCAAGAAAAATCAGCACCACATTGGATGATCAAACATACCTAACAGATGATAAGAAAAAGAAGAGAGTCTCAGAATCTAGCTTTGCTAATCACAAAATATGGTAAATGAAGCAAAGGGCAGCATTCAAGATGACCCCAGGACAGAAGATGCTATAGGTCAAAGTGCTGATAAGACTGCTCCTAAGAAAGATTTGAAAAAATGTACTTGTAACATAAGTATTTCACAGTTACAAAATAATATATGTTTAAAATATGATACTACACTAAGAACATTGTAATCCATAACACCTATAGACATCAAAGGGACACACCTACAAATAGGCATCTAGGAATATACACAATATTGCAAGAAAATGTTTTGGACAACATCGGCCTCAACAGTTTACTGCAACTGAGATCTGTATTGACAGGCACATACAGACATAGGTTTTACTATATTCCACCAATACTGTCAATTTCTCCGGATGAACCCTCTTTTTTTATCTGCCGGGAGAAATGCATTGGGAACATTTGGATATTGGGAAGAATATAAATATTTTATATGCAACGTTTACAGTAACCATTGTTTTGCATATGAGAATGACTCGATTAAGTATAGGGCCTTCCCAGGGTCAGTTCACGAGATACAGTGCCGTCCTTTTGGTACATAATCACCCCTGGAAACTCCAGAAAAAGGAAAGCAACCATGAGTCCTATATATACATTTCAGGATACACTGCATAGAGCATTTTCTTGCAATATAGTGTATATTCCTGTATGCCTTTTTATATCTGTGTCTATAGGTGCTATGGAATACATTTTAATGTAGTATAATTAAAAGTTATATTTTAACCACACAGGGTCTCATGTATGAAAACTGTCTAGGCATAAGACTTTCTTTATTGCCCATAGCAACCAATCAGAGCTGCGCTTTCATTTATTCAGAGCACTATATCAGATGAAAGGGGAGCTCTGATTGGTTGCTATGAGCAACAAAGAAAGTCTTAGACCAAGACAGTTTTCATGTGGCCCATATTTTGCAACTGTGAAATGGTTGGTAGCAAATTGTGGTTTTAACACCATGCTAAGTACCGTGATTTGTAATATAAGTCATAACACATTATATTTGCATATTTAGCTTTACAGTGGTTGTTTTTTTTACAGAAAATTCAGGCTAATAAGGAAGTGAGAAGGACTGGAAAGATATTTCTACCATTACGGTCAATTGCTGACAGACAATGTTAATATTTCAGTAAGTGAATACAGAGGAAGGAAGCAGTTATGGTGAATAGCAGCCTGCATTGTATTGAGACAGAATTAGTCATTTAGGATTTACATATTAGGGATGAGACAGCAATTTTCAAGAGAGGTGGGGTCAAATGAAGGTTAAAGGGGTTTTGCCACCATGTAATGTTGACGTGGGAATCTCCAAAATGGGTATTTAATCACTTTTCTAAATATATGTGATTAAAAAAGTGAAAACTCTGAGAGCTACAGCATTTCTCAATCCCCCTTAGTTACCTCAAAGCTTTCCCTAGTCAGGGACCCAGGAGCTGACAGGCCGCGCTTGCGTGAAATACTTCTTATCTGATGACAGGCAAAATGAATGAGCTTTTAAGGCACCGGGTAGACAGTGCAGTCTGAGGCTGTCTTGCTGTATTGAGAATCCACTGTTGTATTGTTTATTATTTCACTTAAGTTTTGAGACGCTCCCTTGGATTTCTCACTCCTCACTCACCCCCTCCCTCTTTCTCCTGCAGCTTCATGACTCAGCATGATTTGTATATATCCTGCTCCCGTACTGACAGGAGGTAGGTAACTGCCGTCTTGGCAAATCCCCTTTACTATAGCTCTAAAGCGTCTGCTTCTCTTGGTCCTAAATAATAGACTTAACTAAGACATAAATATATTACAAGTTAAGGTGTGTGAGTTGGCGGTCTCGACAATCTCTTACCAACACAATGAAGGGGCCTCAGTCATGGCCGCCAACAGAGCAGAATTAGTAGCACTGTTAGAGGCTCCAACTAATTTTTTTTAAATGGTGTCTGCTGATATAGTACAAGAACTGGTATTGGGTGGGGGCAGGTGTTTTGCTTAATGGAGCTCTGAAAATAACAGGCATAATATGGCATCCCTGGCCCTGGTGCTTTAGTGTGTGCCGATTCCCCTAGATTGTATACCAGAATCTCAGTCCTGTTCACTTTAAGGGTATGTTCACACGGCATGTTGGATCCATTTCCGGATCCGAAAAACGCATTCAAAAGCACTGCGTCAATTGCATCCTACACGCAGGTGCGTATTTGGCTGCATTTTGGTTGCAGCAGGAACGCACCTTACAGTTTGCCCTATAGAGTGTCTGCTGCGTCAAACGGATCAATAATAGACATGAAAATTCTTTGAACAGATTCGAAAGACACATCAGAAGGACACAAGTAAACACATATCGTCTGAATGCCGATGCATGTTTTACATTGAAAGCAATGTAAATCACACTGCACATTGTTAGACGCATCTAAAAACGGATCCAACACCCCGTGTGAACATACCCTAATGCTTATGTCTATTATGCATATTACCCAGTCCGATGGATTGTAGGGACAAAAAGGAAATATCTACACTGGAAGTATAGCCAAAGGCATTCAATCACGTAGCTCCATGAGAATCACTTTTCTCTACAGTCTTTAGTTCCCCACATCTGTCCAAATTCTTTTCAACTGTATATAGATAAAGTGAATTTTTCTTGAGATGAACATCTAAAATTGTAATGTAAACTGGACTTCTATATGTATGAACAATGGGCCACATGTATGAAAACTGTCTAAGTCTAAAATTCACTTGGTTGCCCATAGTAACCAATCAGAGCGCCCCTCTCATTCTTCCAGAGCACTATGTGAAATGAAAGGGGCGCTCTGATTGGTTGCTATGGGCAACAAAGTGAATTTTAGACCTAGACAATTTTCATACATGTGGCCCATTGTTCATACAATTAGAAGTATAGAATATGTTAATAGGTAAGAGAATTGAAAATCTTTTACAGAAAATCTGGTCAAGAAGTAGTCTTTTGGGGATGTTTGACTCTACATATATTTCTGCGGACCAATATTTCTTCCATTACAGGTGACCTGACTCCAGAATAGTAAATATGTCTAGTTGTACAATATTATTCCCTTGTCTGTGTTTAGAGGTTTAATGGATCGTGATGATAACTCATTATGGAAGGCATTATTAAAACTATATTAGTTGTTAATGACTAAAAGATTGGTTTTATTTGAGTCACAGATTTCCACATATTAATTTTTCTAGTACCACAGGAAGAGAAGTAAGGATAAGTTCACGCGGTGTATTTCCTGCACGTACCTTTGTGCGCTAAAAACGTATTCGTTTCCAACTTGAAATTACGCATTTGCAAGTGCGTAATGTCAATGAGAAAACAATGTGCAATGGCCCGAGGCAGATTTTTGCCTCATATACTTCTTTATTTCTCGGCGTGTAAATGCTGCAAAGAAATTACATGTCAGTTCTTTTATGGTGTCTACAGTATGTTACGAAAAATATGCAGCGAAATTGTTGTCTGTACGACGAAAATGATTTTACATTGCACTCAATGAGTGCTGTACGTGAACATTGTTTAAAGTGTATTTTGACGCATACACATTTATGCATATATGTCCATATATTTTAGATTTTTTTTATTAACATAGACAAAACTACATACTAATGGTCAATGATCATGACAGATAAACTTGTACATATTGTTTCTCCCCTTTCCCACTGCGAGACACAGAAATATGGGAAAAACAAGATTTGATTAAATAAGTAATCACTGAATGTGAGTGGAAGTAGTTTGAATCCATGTATACCATGTATGGGTGATTTTTTAAAATTTTATTATTATTATTTTTTTCAAATCAACTAAATTGTCTAATAGTAAATTTTCCACGACTTTGTTTTTTCATTGATCCAATGTTGAATCTCGAAGACATACAATGGTAAAAATAGAAGATCTTAGATTATATCAATATGTTACATATAGACAAAATAATAATGCTTGATCCTTAGAATTAACGTATATATCCTGAAATATAGTGGACTGGATATAGAGATAGGTTAATTTTCTGTAAATACTTCATTTCTGTTTTCAGAAACATTTATCTATTAGAATGAGTAGTATTTTACCTGTGCCTATAGCAAATAGTCTATCTTCCCAACATGATTTAATATACGGCTTGTATCTTTTGTTTTGCCATTATCCATATCCATTTATTTGATATTGGTTTGTTGTAACTTAGTTGCCTGTTACTATGCACATAGTAATTATTAAGTTTACACACATTCTTTACTCCCATCTTTGTTTCTTTATTCTTATTCCTCCAGTAACTATCATACCTTTATGCCTTCTATAAAAGGATTCATTATTTTTTGTCTATTTATGTGAACTATCTTGGATCTATTTGTGTTAGTACTGGACATGGTAGGGTCTTGTTCACTCTTTCATTAAAGGTATTTTCTCATCACAATGATAAGCTTTTAACACGTAGGGGAAGGTAAATGAAAATGACCAAATATATCGCTGTTCTGATTTTGCTTTATTCAAGAGATAAAGGAGATTTTATCGACTGCTAGTGTACACAAGTTTCTCATGGTTACTGACCCTGTCTATCTCATCTTACTGTGCTCCAAGCTGCCATTTAACCATGGTGAGTCACTCCATGCTTAGCCTTATCTCAAGTACAGGAGCTTGTGTACCTAAGTTAAAGAGAACCTGTCACGTAATTTTTGCCCCCCTTGCTGAGGGCAGCACAAGCTAGTGTCAGACCTGCTGTTTCCAGCACTGTGTCCCTTATTCTGTAAGATGCTGCAGTTTTGAAGTATTTAGTGCTCAATTTGCAGCTTTCAGCCAGAAAAGAGTCATGAAAAGTCATTTGAGGCTGGCCCCGCCCATCTGAGGCTAGCCCCGCCCACCTCAACTGATAAACCTATTACTTTGAATAGGTAGAAACATGTGAATGTCAGTGGGTGGTGCTAGCCTTTGGTGGCCGGGGCTAACACCTGCTCATTAATAAGATTTGAGCATTAAATTATCGAAAACCCCTGCATCTTACAGAATAAGGGACACACTGCTGGGACCCGCAGGTCTGTCACTGACTTGTGCTGTCCTCAGCAAGGGGGGCATAATCTATGTGGCAGGTTCCCTTTATGGTCTGTAGCTTTGTGCACTACAGATTATAAACCTCCTGCACTCTTGTCACTGTAATAGGAATAGCAGTCCTTATGTATCAATCAGTACTGTAGAATCACCCACAGCCTGAACTTGAAATGTGAACCTGAAGCTGCCTGTTGCTCCATAAAACAGCATGAGAAAATGTTTTGGACAACATTGGCCACACACAGCTCACTGCAACTGAGGTCTGTATTAACAGGCACATACAGACATACTGTCAATTTCTCCTATCTGGAGGAAGAAATGCATTGGGAATCTTTGGATATTGGGAATACTATACCTATATATCTTTTATATACTAATTTTATAGTAACCTTTGTTTTGCATACGAGAATCACTCTTGAATAAGTATAGAGTTGCTATAGGGTCTCCTCAGGGTCAGTCTATGAGATACGGGACAATGAGCAATTGGCTAAAAAAGCGTCTGCTGTGACCTGGCATTTCTATGGATGTGTTGAAATGGGGATTTCGACTTTTAATATGTGAAATAAAGAACGTTTTGTTTTAAAGGTGCTGGATACATTTACAATAATTCTTTGGGCACAAGATACGAGGAGAAAAGGGGGAAGAAAACCCCTTTAAGTGTATGTCAATTTTAGATAAGACAATCCCCTGCCAGTACCTGGAAAGTTTGGGGAAGTATTGATGGATCAGTTTGGCCCTATTCTGCTTGCCCTTCCTTCATATGAAACAGTCTTCTTTCCATATTTTATATAATTAATCTAGATGATGATGTATTTGTTATATTTCTAAAAGAACTTTATTGTCGCAAATCAAAACATACAGGAAAAAATGCAAAAATGTCTTTGAAACATTTCTAGGGGATTGTGGGTCCATGAAGCATGTGAGGGACACACAGTTTAAGCAGAAACAAGCAAGTATACCTGTACCAGCAGGAATGCTAGAGGATCTGCAGACTTAAACCAGCAGAAACACCAGAGAAACTGCATACTTGAAAATGCCAGGAGGAACACCAGAGGAACTGCAGACTGGGAAATGCCAGGAGGAACACCAGAGGAACTGCAGACTGGGAAATGCCAGGAGGAGCAACAGAGGAACTGCAGACTTGGACCAGGAATAACGCCAGAGGAACTGCAGACTTGGACCAGGAATAATGTCAGAGGAACTGCAGACTTGGAGCAGGACAAATGCCTGAAAACATGGAGCACGGATTCAGATAACCAGAGATATCAAGCAAGACCCCAATTTGCACTCAGATAACTCAGGCTCTGTCTGACAGCAGAGACTGGATTTATAGTCAGACAGACAGGGAAAAGGGTGTCAGCGGCTAATGCTGAAGTCAGGGTAACCGTTGCCCTGCTTCCTGGGATGGAGAACACTGAACCTCCAATACAGCAGCCCCAGGGTCAAAGGCATGTGGTAAGCCAGGCACAATCCTTACAGTATTTTTGTGGATTAACCATATAGTAAGCATTAAAAGATTCATCTTCTATGTTTGACTAAACAAAATACTAGGAGGCTTTCCAACTTTCTTCAAAACTCCTTGGCTGCTTTGTATTGGCATGAAATAATATAATAAAAAAAAACAGTCCTCACCTTTCCCAGTGATGTTCCCAGCTCAGGTGGTTTTGACTGTTCCTTCCCATGCAGACACATTGGTTTTGGCTGTCTCTCCCATGCAGGCACATTACCTCCAAGGCCAGCATTTGGTTCCGGGTTATGTGAGCAATTAAAACAGAATAACATTGTTTTTTGTTTGTTTGTTTGTTTGTTTGTTTTTTCAAAAAGTTGGGACACCCCTTAAAGATTATTGTTCCGTCTGTTCTTGCTTGGAAAGAGGTTATTCCCTCAGTTCATCTTCAGAAAAATATTACATACCTTAGAAGCAAAAATGCTCCTAAACCTTCAACAGCTGTCAGCTGAAAGACCATTAGGCAGACATTTATTCCTATACCAAGTATGCATGTATTGGCCCAGGAAAGAAAGCTCTAACACCTCTGGCAACGGCTTATCTCTGTGGAGAAAAAGAGAACCAGCCACCACAAGACTGAGTATAGCTGATCCTACTGTCCTTCCAACATCATCTGTCAGTGTGTGGAGAGTTGGGAGGTACCATATAGATAAGATAGTTGGTGGATCCTGCTGAAAATGCATACCTTTTCTCATTTGTATGGGGGCATTTAGGCCCATTTTTAAAGTTGATATCAGAATAAATACAACCATGTTATTGTTGAAAATATTAAAAATGGCATTATTAAAAAAGGAATTTAAAGAAACAACCAAGAAAAGAAAATGGCAAATAAATTACAATATTACAATAAAATATATTTTTACACTTCCTAATAATAGAGTTACTATTATGGTAGAATCAACTAGGAAAGATACTTACTAATAAAATTGATTGGTTTCTTTGCCATTTTCATTTCTTGGTCGTTGCTCTATAATGTCAGACATGTTTGGTGAAGGCCAAGTGATCTTTTACTCTTAGTTAATTTTTGATTTTGTAATACTGTAAAGTATGATATGTCTATACAAAGTTTTTACTTTGACTGAGACATTCTGCAGAAATTGACCAGTCATAATTTAATAAATATCCAAATTTTGGAATTATGAAAATTGACAGATGTGCATTACACCAAGTGAAGTATTGTCTGATAAGGCATAGCCTATTTGTAATAACTATATTTTCACTCATATGTTGGAATTTAAAGTAGCAGTGGAAAATAAATTAAATAGAGCTTTGTTGTCCAGAAATTTAGAATTATGGAAATTCACTTCACTTCAAATGAAAGATGCCCACCACATCAAGTAAAGTAATGTCTGAAGCATATTCTATTAGTAATAATTATATTTTCACTCATATGTTGGACTTAAAAGTAACAGTGGGAAGTAAATTAAATGGAGCTTTGTTGTCCAGATGTTAAAAGTCCAAATACATTTTGAAAGCCAAAGGTAATAAAAATTTGTAATACAAAATATGTCATAAACATTTTAAAAGTGGGTCAATATGCCAATCAACCATGAATGATAATTGACGTGCATAAAATATCGCCCTTCTTCTGGAAACACAAGGGCATCATACTTAGAATATGTAATACATTTTTCTCTAAGTGGTCTGTCTTGTCAGATTAGGTCCTTTGTTTTACCATCTATTATTTTTGGCATATTTATCATCTATCCAAACCATGGAGTTGAACAATCGACTATAAAAGGACTGTTTTCATCAATGGGTATAGGTAGAGATGGGCGAATTTCCCGAAATTCGTTTCGTTCACTTCGCCGAGTTTCTCGGCAAAAATTAACTTCGTCGAATTAACTTTGCACGAATCCACGTTACAAAGCAGCATATGTCCAGGCTGCAACGCGTGGCACCTGCAAGGGTGCTGGTACAAACGTTGTTGCCATGCTTAAATAACAGAGGAGCTTGCGGCGTTTGGTCTTCATACAACTGTTAGTGTTTTAGTAAGATACGCACAAGACTGCCGCCGCTCTTAGAATCGCTCACATAAAATTCCCCTGGGACACAATAAGATGGCAAACAACTGACCAAAAAAACTTAGCAGGGGAATGTAGCCTGCATAAAGTCATGCGAGCGATCAGCTGGAAAAAAAACCACCTGAAGTGCTCAGGTGGCAACATCAGTGAGACAGAGTGTGGAGGTGACGTGACAGCCCACAGCAGCATGAGGGTCAGAGAGAGGCACAATGAAATTATGGAGGTGGCAAAAAATGAGTAGCGCCACACAGTGGAACAATGACACAGTGTCTAGGTCCGGCAGCAGCCATCAGCACAGCATGAGGTCAGAGCAGTGCCACAATGACACAGAGTGTGGTAGGTCACGGCAGCAGCCACAGCAGCAGCATGAGTCAACAGTGGCACAATGACACGTGGTAGGCGTCGACAGCATGCAGCCACTCACAGCATGGGTTTCAGACAGTGAGCACAAGACAAAGGTGAAGGTCACAGGTGCAGCAGCAGCCATGAGGTCAGCGCAGTGGCACAATAACACAGATGTGTAGGTCACGGCACGCAGCAGTCTATGAGGACAGCAGTTGCACAATAACATCAGAGTGGTGTAGGTCACGGCAGCGATCAGCATGATTTTCAGGCAGTGGGCAACAAATGACACAGGTGGTAGGTCACGACAGCAGCATTGAGGTCAGTCACGTGGCACAATGACACAGTGGGTAGGTCACGGGCAGCAAAGCAGGATGAGTCAAAACAGCTGGAGCACAATATGACATTCTGAGAGGTGGCAAAAAACAGCAGTAGGCTACAGAGTGGGACAATGAGACAGTGTGTAGGTCACGCAGCAGTCCAACAGGAGCAGCATGAGGTCAAACAGTGGCACAATTACAGTGTGTAGGTCACGGCAGCAGCCACAGGACAGCATTAGGCTCAGACAGTGGCATCACATCACATTCGGGAGAGGTGGCAAAAACAGAGTACTCGCACAGAGTGAACAATGACACAGTGTGTAGAGTCACGCAGCAGCAGCATGAGGCGCAGACAAGTGGGACAGAACACAGTGTGTAGGTCACGAGCAGCGCCACAAGGAGCAGCATGAGGATCAACAGTGGCACAATGACCATACAGGAGGTGGCAAAAAACAGGAGTAGGCCACAGAGTGCGGGACAATGACACAGTGGTTAGTCATGCGTCAGCCAGCCACAAGCAACAGCATGAGGTCAGACAGTGCACAATGACAACAGTGTGTATGTCACGGCAGCAGCCACAGCAAGCAGCATGAGGTCAGACAGTGGGCACAATGACACAGTGTGTGAGGTCACAGCAGCATCATGAGGTCCGGGTGCAGTGGCACAATTACACAGAGAGACCAAAAAAAAGGTCATGGCCGCAGCAGCATGAGTTTTTTTTATTCCCCCCCCCCCCCCCGCCCCCCACAGGACGTGGGACAATGACACGTGTGTAGAGTCACGCAGCAGCCACAGGTAGCAGCATGAGGTCAACAGTGGCACCAATGACCATTCTGGAGGTGGCAAAAACAGGAGTACGGCCACAGAGTGACAAGCGATACACAGTGGTAGTTCACGGCAGCAGCCCACAGGAACAGCATGAGTTCAGACAGTGGCACAATGACACCAGTGTGTTAGGTCACGGCAGCTGCCACCGCAGCACATGAGGTCAGACATTGGCACAATTGAGCACATGTGTGTAGGTCACGGCAGACAGCAGCATTGAGGTCAGGCGCATTGTGGCACAATGGACACAGTGTGTAGGTCACGCAGCAGCATGAGTCCCAGCAGTGGCACAATGACATTTCTGGAGTTGGCAAAAAACAGGAGTAGCGCCACAGAGTAGGGTACAATGAAACCGTGTTAGGTCACGGCAAGCAGCCACAGGAGCAGCATGAGGTTCAGACAGTGGCACAATGACACAGTGTGTCGGGTCCACGGCAGCAGCCACAGCACAGCAAAGTCATGGCAGTGGACACAAATCACATTCTGGAAGGTGGCAAAACAGGAGTAGACCACAGGAGTGGAACAATGACACCAGTGTGTAGGTCACGGCAGGCAGCCACCAGGAATCAGCATGGAGGTCATACAGTGGCACAATTATCACACGTGTGTAGGAGTTCAGCGGCAGCCAGCATGAGACAGACAGTGCACAATGACACATGGTGTAGGTTCCACTAGCAGTGCAGCCCACAGCAGCCAGCATGAGATCAGGCCAGTGGCACAATGACACAGTGTGTAGGGTCACGGCAGCATGCCTACAGCAGCATGATGAAGGTCAGACAGTGGCAACAATGACACAGTGTGTAGGTCCACGACCCCCCCCAAGGCATCCACACAGCATCATGAGGTCAGACAGTGCACAATGACATCTAGGAGGTGGCAAAAACAGGAGTAGGCCACAGAGTGGACAATGACAGTGTGTAGGTCCCGGCAGCAGCAGCATGAGGTCCAACAGTTGCATAATGACTTTACTGAGAGGTGGCAAAAACAGATTAGGCCACAGAGTGTGGAACTATGACCACAGTGTGGAGAATGTCACGGCAGCTATCCACAGCAGCACAGCATGAGGCGTCAGACAGGGCATAATGACACAGTGTGTAGAGGTGGGTGCAATATCCAATCCCTGGTGAAAGTATGGATGTGATGTCAGATGGAGAAACAGTCAAGCAGATGTGTGGCCAATCAGTGCGGGTGGCGACATCAGAATAGTGGCTGAGGCAGGTAGTATTTGAACCCAGACTCTTTCACACAGTTTGGGTGAGTCGTCATGGCAGATGTAGTCTGACGCCTACGGCATTGTGTGTGGAAATCCTGGCCGATCCACGCCTGATTCATCTGACAAAGGTCAGTCAATTCCACATTTCCCATGGACGAAGCGGATCTCCTTGGGTAACGATGGCCCCCTCCGCACTGCACACCCGCTCTGATGCCACATTACTGGCCGGGCCTATGACAGTCTTCACCACTGGCAAACTCGTCAATTATGGCGGCCACACATCCATTTTGGCTTCCCAGTAAGTCGCAGCGGATCTTCTAACTGGGGTGGCAGAGTTTCTGTCCAGTAGTCCACCCACCTGTTGGTTCATGGACTCTCCAGGGTCCTAGCATGCATGCTGCTCAGCTGGCCGACTACCCCTCCTCAGTTTCTAGGCATGTGAAGGAAGCTGCTCATCAGTGACTTCCAGACTTAGGTAACTGCTGATGGAGCTGGTACGACTTCTACCCCCCCCACCTTCCCCCAGCAGGGCCCGCGTGGCAGTAGTACGTGAGCGCTGAGAGAAACTCCCCGGTCAGACCTTTCCAGAGGAGGGATGATGCCGGCAACATAGTCAGCGGCCAACAGATTACTGGAGGATTTCCCTATAGGGTCTTTGAGTTGTCCTCCCTCTCATAGCTGGGAGAAAACGGCTCCCATTCTTGGACCGGTATGTCGAGGGTCCAATAGGGTGGAGAGCCAGAAGTCAATCCCTCTGCGGATGCTGACTATTCGGCTGTCGCAGATCCAGGCAAATAAGCATGCTGCGGGCCATCTGCACAAGTGACTCGAGGGGCACCCTGCCAGGCCATTTCCACAGTATACTGACCAACGGTGACTTGGGGGTCATCTGCCTCCGTCAATCCCTCATCCATCCACCTCCTCCAGCTGCTCCTGCTGCTCCTCTCTTTGTCACCTGTGTAGAAAATCCACTCATTTCACAGACAATGCTTCTGCTCCGAAGTCCTTCCTCCGACCACCTCCAAATCAGTCCCACCGACTCATGTTGGCCACGAGATGAGTCGCCACGTCTCCAGTCCCCTGCCCAACAGATTTTCAAGCAGTCATATCGCAGGACATTGAAGCAGTGGAATGACGTTTATTCATCCCGTAGTCCCTGCGACTGGACAACTAACGTAGCGCGAGCGCGAATGGCCTCAACAAACGGCAGTGTTCACGCATGAGCTGCACTGGACTGACATCAAAGTTTACACAGGGGAGTAACTTCTCGTCTGCCTGATCATCAAAAATCGTTTAATGGCCTTGTCTCTGTTCAAACAAGTCAGGTCCAACATGTGGCAGGCTGGAATTCCAACGGGTGAAAACATCGCATATCAGAGTGTGCTTTGGGGATGCCGTTCGCCGCTGCAACTCGAGAGGTGTGTTCCATGGCTTGTACGAATGGATAAAGTGCCTGCCCAGATTCCAGGCCATTTTCCAGATGTTCTGAAGATCAGTGGAAGACTCAGGCAACACATTTCACAACCAGATTGAACACGTGCGCATGCAGGGCGCATGACCATCCCTCCTCCGGTGCAGCGCGGAACACCATGTTCCTCCCTATTTCCAGTCACCATGGTTCCCGATTGCAGTTGCGCGGCGAAAGCCACACATCTTTCTGCTGTATGACAGCGGACAGTTCCTTCCCTGTGTGACTTCGTTCCGCCAAGGCAAGTCCTAAGTGTATGAACTGTGTGGATCACCGCTGTGCCCTACACATGTGGTATCGATGGGGAAAGCCAGTACCTTGTGGAGGCCTGAGATGGTGGTGGATGTGGAGGAGGAGGCGGACCATTGCGCAGGAGCAGCAGTTTGACAACGTGGAGGAGAAAGCGTCGTCTCCTGTCCAAGATTCTTGTGTGCTCTGGGCCGGAAGCACATTCACCCAGTGGGCCGAAAAGGACATGTACTGCCCTGACCGGTATTTACAGCTCCAGGACCTGCGCTGCCGTGTGCACCTATGGGAACAAACCGATAAGCTTAAGGACTGCACCACCTTCTGTTCTACACTACTTAATGGAAGTGCTGGTACTGCCTTTTGTGAAAAGAAATTACGGCTGGACTCTCCATCTCGGCCTCGCAGCAGCATTAGTTCTCTGAATGGTGCAGAGTCCACATTGAAAGGGAGGGACTGGCAGAACCAACAACTTGGACAGGACACGTCCGGCTGCTGCACCTTAGGATGGTTGACGCATCCTTTTGTCTCTTTGCGAATTGCCTCGCTGAACGACTGCTGGGCCATGAGTAGCGAGGAGCAGAGCATCTGGACCGGGGAGATGATGTCAAAGAGAAACCGCTCCCTTCTGACAGTAGGGGTGGAGCCTTGACCTGGCAGCAATGCATGCGTGCCACTGGTAGCAGCTGCTGCTGCTGCTGTTGGCTTCGGCGGCAGACCTGAACTAAGGTGAGGGACACATCTAAAAAAATAACGAAAAAAACACCACATCTGAGCACGTTTCTCCCAGGCCACCGGATGGTGCGCCGCATGTGTTTGACGCAGGGCCGTGGTGCCAACGTTAGCTCCTGGGCCACGCTCACTTTCAGCATACGAGATTCTACATATCCCATAATCGGCTCCTCCGGTGTCTTAGCAGAAGAACTGCCACACGCCGAGTATCAGATTTATACCTCCAACCTCCGCAGCTTGATGACTTTAACTGCCGCTGCATGGCCTCGCTGAGCCCCTGTGCTGCTACTTGTGGACTGCGAACGGAGATTTTTTACCTCCGAGGCCGCTTGGCCCCGAACCTCACACTGCTGCTAACCTGCGCTGACCTCACGCCACACGACCCACTTGCTGGCTGCGCCGCTGCCCTACGCGCAAGCTGACGCCCACTTTCTCCGACGATAGATGGGAAGCCCTTGCCTTACCCGCTCCCAAGTGCGAGGTCGGCTACATCATCATCTATTTGTGTTTTTCATCCTGTCACTGCTTGTCCTCATCACTGGTCTGGTATGCAGAGGCTGACCCTCACAACATGACCTCCCATGCCACTCTCACATCTATACTTTGCTCGCCTACAGCAGGAAGCAGAGGAATATTGGCCCCTCAATTCTTCTTCGCTGCCAAGTAAAGCTCTGCTGACCTGCCTCCTCAGATTGATTCTCATCCGCTATATAGTCTAGGCGCTGAGCCCAATACCCACATCGTAATCTCTGGCTGAGCGGAACCGGATGGGGACAGAATGCGGTTGAGTACAAGGTGGGGGCCGCAGACCCGCTCCCGGGCCATGCCAACTAAAGGTTTGTGTCTGACGTTCCCACCGACTCTTGGCTTGGGGTTGTCAGAATAGTTCAACTGGGAGGCAGTGGATGACCTAGTCACCAATCTAGAACCAATTCAAGAAACCATTCGGTGCTAGTCAGATACACGGCTGCTATGATGACAGCGACAGTTGTGACCTCACCGAGTGACCCCTGCTGCGACGTCCCCTAGCTGTGCAGCTGACCGGCTACAAGGAATGTTTGTGCCTCGCTCTCGCAGTGAAAGAGCCTGCCACCTCTCTGTCTGATATACTGTTTGTTCTGTAAAATGTACAGACACTGTTTTGATGAAGAATCTGTATATGAAAAATACACACACTGTATTTGACACACAAATGAACCCAAGAAACAAGCTTGGTAACCCTTGGATATAATGCGCTCCACAAATGGGCAGGAAAAATTGACTTGTATGTGCCGTTTGAAAACTCTCGTGTATTTTACCTGTAATATAAAAGCACAAACAGCTTAATTACCTTTGGAATGAATTTTGCTACAGAATTTTTTTTTGGCGGGGAAAAAAAAAGTTTTCTTACGAGTACAACAGCAGAACAAAGCAATTTAACCCCTGGATGTAAATTTCGCAAAAAAATTGAGCAGCGAAACTACTAACTTTTTTACGTGTTTTCAATTGCGTTTTTCTAGGGTACACAACAAAGAAAAAATTTAATTTAAACCTTTTTTGTGAAATTTTCACAGGAAAAATTTTATTTTTTTGGGGGTGAAAAAATACGGTTTCTTGGAGCACAACAGACAAAAAACGCTTAATTAACCCCTGGGTTAAATTGGCAAAAGAAATTTACCCGGGAAAATACAGCTTTGAGCGTGTTTCAATTTCGTGTTTTCCCACGCCATACAAAAAGAAAAAAAATTTGTAATAACCTTCGTTTTGAATATGCTACAGAAAATTGTATAATTTTGCGGATAAAGACGTTTCTTGGAGTCACAACAGCACAGAACAAGCTTATTAACCCCTGGATGTAAATTGCACAAAAAATTGAGGGACCGGAAACAAATAGCTTTTTATGTGGTTTACAATTTGTGTTTTTCTACGTACACAACAAGAGAAAAAATTGTAATTAACCTTCGCTTGAATTATGCTACAGGAAATTGTATTTTTTGGGGGGGTGAAAAAGACGGTCTATTTTTTGGGCACCACAGCACAAAAACAACGCTTAATTAACCCCTGGATATAAATTGCGCAAAAGAATTGAGCAACCCAAACTGCTAGCTTTGTAGCGTGTTACAATTGCGTGTTTTCACGCTACACCCAAAAAGAGAAAAAATGTAATTAACCTTCGTTTGTGAATTATGCTACAGGAAAATTTTATATTTTTTGGCGGTGAAAAAGACGGTTTTCTTTTAGCCAAAAGCAGCAGAACAACGCTTAATTAACCCCTGTATGTAAATTGCACAAAAGAATTGAGCAGCCGAAACTACTAGCTTTGTAGCGTGTTACAATTGTGTGTTTTCTACGCTAAAACAACAAAAAAAAAAAATTGTAATTAACCTTTCGCTTGTGAATTATGCTACAGGAAAATTTATTTTTGGGCGTGAAAAAGACGTCTATTTTTGTCACCACAGCACAAAAACAACGCTTAATTAACCCCTGGATATAAAATTGCGCAAAAGAATTGAGCAGCCGGAAACTGCTAGCTTGTAGCGTGTTACAATTGCGTTTTTCTACGCTACACAACAAGAGAAAAATTGTAATTAACCTTCGTTTGTGAATTATGCTACAGAAAATTTTATTTTTGGCGTGAAAAAGACGGTTTCTTGAGTCACAACAGCAGCAAACAACGCTTAATTAACCCCGGATGTAAATTGCGCAAAAGAATTGACAGTCAAAAATGAAGTGGTATTTGTATTATAAAAACGCTGTTTCTTTAAAATGAATACAACAAGAACTGGCTTAGATGCCCCTTGATATTCAATGTGCTGTGAGCAGATAGCATTAACATGTATAGCAGCTGCAGGGACGCACACTGGACTTCAGATCCAATACCCCAAAAAATCAAAAATAAAAACATTAAGAGAAGCAGTCTCTGAGACAAGCTGAGACACCCCACAAAAATCGCTGTATAAAAATCAGTTCTTCAGTAAAAATCAGCAACGACAGCACCTTCCCTGATCAGTACAGTGAAGCGGTATGAGCTCCCCCGTCGCGCCCCGGGCTTATAAGTGCGGTGACGTCACAGAATCCCGCCCCGGTCTCTGATTGGCTTCATCTCTGCACATGTCATGCAGGCATGCCCTCTCCTCCCAAGTGCTTTGCCCCATGTAGCGCCATGTGCTCGCAGCCATTTTACAATCAAAAGCACACTTCGTTCACCCGAAGTACCCCAAACTTCGACTTCGTTCAGAACCGAAGTTTTCCTGAAATTCTAAACGAATTCCACTTCGTTAGAACCGATTCGCCCATCTCTAGGTATAGGTATTCTCTTCTACACTTTGACTCAATCACAGATTTTTTAATTAAAATTGAATAATTGTAATGTTGCAGACTGTCAGAGTATAAGATATGACCAACCTCTAATATTTAAAGCTTTTCTCCATTTCTAAAAGGTTTATGTTGAAATCAGCTTTGATATTGAATTTTACTGGAGGTAAAATTTATGAACTTCACACTGTGCACGCTGCAAAGTTCTGGAAAATTTCAAAGACCTTGCACAATCATTTAGATGTGTCCCTAGAAAGAGATCATTGGCATATACTGTGTATTGATTTTGTCCAGATTATCTTCTAGTCAGCTTGGCCACAAATTCAACAATTATGGCAAAATAAGGGATAACAGTGGGCACCCCTGCCTGATGCCCCTACTATCTGAAAAAAGGAGGATAAGAAACCATTAACTGAGACTCACATTATTATGTTTTAGATTTATATTTGAGCAATTTATACTGGTGCATGTAAAAGCTGCTTTCAGATGATAAAACACTGTCATCCACAATGCTTTCTTTGTGATCACTTTGTTCCTTAAATTTACATTTTATAGCCATTTTTCTCCAAACTAGACACTGTTAAAATTCTCTGCTAACATCCTCTAAGCTGTCAAGGAAGATATCCATTAAAGCAGAGAGTATCTGGCATTTAGACGTTAGCATAACAGCAGATGTCCCTGGAGAATTCACTCCCTTAATGAGAGCCAAGAACGTAGAAACTCTGGGGAAGTGGTATGAGGAATGGAAATAACACATGATTACAATAAAATTGAACTCTAATTTGACAAAAGGAAAGTGAGTTTTTCTGGTAGCGGTAGAGATTAAGCTGCTAAATGAACAGTTACTGTAAGGAAAACAGAGGAGGAAAAGACAAAGAAATCGCAAGATAGTTAATAAGAAACAGAAGAGTTAGATTATTTATAAACATTCTAAACATGACAGATACATTGAGATACAATGTCAGGAGATAAAATCTTTAGGGTCCATCTACACAGCAAGCATTTCCAGTCATTTTTTGATGAAGATTCTGATTTTCTAATCCATCAAAAACCTGTAAAACCATCTCCACAGCCCTTAATTAAAAATTCAAGTCGTAGTCAACATGACCCGGATTTTCTTGAGGTTGGATTTCAAAACTGCCATTTTTACAAAAAGCTTGAAACAGGTTCATTCTTCTGCTGTGTTTTAGGCAAAGAACTGTGTCCCAAACATTTCTATGTTGGATCCGCCTTCAGAATTTAATAGAAATGAATGGGACTCATTTTCTGACTGTAAACCCAGCAGAAAAAAAAAAAAACCAAAAAACAAAATTGTAAACCACATCAAAATACTCATCAGACAACACGGTTTTAGGATTTAGGATCCGATGAGTATTTTTCCAGGTGCCGTGAGGACATACTTTAAAGGGGTTGTCTCACCACACTGTTTCAGAGTGCCAAAAGCACCTTTAGATTCATGCATACACTTCCTGGTTAGGCTGTGAGTGATTAGCATATCAGCTCTGCATTGTTAGTTCTAATTGCACTGACATAAGAGAAAGACGTTATCTATAGTGCAGAGGGCTTCAGAGCTCAAAATAAACACTTAGGGCCACATGTATGAAAACTGTCTAAGTCTCACTTTGTTGCCCATAGCAACCAACCAGAGCGCCCCTTTCATTTCATATAGTGCTCTGAGAAAATGAAAGGGCGCTCTGATTGGTTGCTATGGGCAACAAAGTGAATTTTAGACCTAGACAGTTTTCATACATGTGGCCCTTAAAATGAATCTTCTTTGTTTGTTAGCGATAACACACTCTGTTCTAATGCTGCCAGCGTCCTGTGTGCCGACCTGTAGTGAAGTCACTGCCTGCTCTCAGATTATACAAATAGCAGAGAGGGAAGGGAAGAGCAGGCCGGTAACCAGAGACACCTGTGTACAGGTCAATTTCTTTTACTTCCTGACTATGGAAACATTAAAACAGACATGTATTTGGAAAAAGACTTCAATTACCTGTCCTTACATGCTGAAAGCTAATCTTTGCAATGAGACAATCCCTTTAATGCTATATTTATAATACTTCTAACCAGCAAGGTGCCAGATTAACAAAGAATCCAGATCACTGGCAGGTTATACCTTAGCAGAGTGTGGATGGAGGCATCTGGCAATATGTGCTGATGAACATAGTGGCCCCAACAAGCAGAAAGCACCCAGTGGCTCCTTCAAATGGCACTCTCAATGCAGATTAACTAGATAGTACCCAGTGTTGGGATGAAAGACTAACAATTTTTCATATTGTTGCAGGGTTTTTTGTTTTTTTTTTACATTTTGGTTTGCATCAAAAACCTTCAGAGAAAGTATAAGTAAATACGGTACTTTATACACTCACCAGCCACTTTATTAGGTACACCTATCCAACTGCTCGTTAACACTTAATTTCTAATCAGCCAATCACATGGCGGCAACTCAGTGCATTTAGGCATGTAGACATGGTCAAGACAATCTCCTGCAGTTCAAACCGAGCATCAGTATGGGGAAGAAAGGTGATTTGAGTGCCTTTGAACGTGGCATGGTTGTTGGTGCCAGAAGGGCTGGTCTGAGTATTTCAGAAACTGCTGATCTCCTGGGATTTTCACACACAACCATCTCTAGGGTTTACAGAGAATGGTCCGAAAAAGAAAAAACATCCAGTGAGCGGCAGTCCTGCGGGCGGAAATGCCTTGTTGATGCCAGAGGTCAAAGGAGAATGGGCAGACTGGTTCGAGCTGATAGAAAGGCAACAGTGACTCAAATAGCCACCCGTTACAACCAAGGTAGGCAGAAGAGCATCTCTGAACGCACAGTACGGCGAACTTTGAGGCAGATGGGCTACAGCAGCAGAAGACCACACCGGGTGCCACTACTTTCAGCTAAGAACAGGAAACTGAGGCTCCAATTTGCCCAAGCTCAGCGAAATTGGACAGTAGAAGATTTGGAAAAAACGTTGCCTGGTCTGATGAGTCTCGATTTCTGCTGCGACATTCTGATGGTAGGGTCAGAATTTGGCGTCAACAACATGAAAGCATGGATCCATCCTGCCTTGTATCAACGGTTCAGGCTGGTGGTGGTGGTGTCATGGTGTGGGGAATATTTTCTTGGCACTCTTTGGGCCCCTTGGTACCAATTGAGCATCGTTGCAACACCTTGTGGAATCTATGCCATGAAGAATTGAGGCAGTTCTGAAGGCAAAAGGGGGTCCAACCCGTTACTAGCATGGTGTACCTAATAAAGTGGCCGGTGAGTGTATATCTGCTGTTTGTTGAATACATTCTCATTTCTGGATAATAAAAAATGCATGCAAAAAAAAATCCTTCAACATTAAGCCTAGTTCACATTGTGCAGTGCTTGCTAGCTGTTTGTAAACCACTGGATTGTAAACCAGTTCCTAATGATTGATAAATTAATGCAGCTTTAGTCTTTTTTTTTTTTTTGGTTTACTTTCTATGGCAAAATTATGCTATATTTTTGGAGCAGCATGTCACATCATAGTCACACCCATGTTTGGTTAGCCCCACCCACCAGTTGAACAGCGGTCAGAAAGTGTCTTAAGCCCATAATAGATGTGTCTAGGACATGCTGTGCCAAAAATGCGTCACTTTTTAGAGCATTTTAAGACCCCTTTTTGGTGCAACCACAGTAGTAAATGAAGGCCAGTGTATCAGTTGTTTCAGATGTCTTCTTTAAAGCAGTGTTCCCACTATAGACTTTGATGGCATATGGTGGGAACTGCACCAAAAAGTTACAGCCCAGAATGGAGAGCCGGTTGCACACACACACGTTTCTCCATTCTGTTCTATGCGAGTTCCGAATACAGGTGAGCGCCGTGTTTGCCTGTGCTCAGATCTCAGTTATACCATCAAAGTTTATAGTGGGAACATTCCTTTAATGACAGGTTTATAAAGGACCCTTAGCTGTTCCTTATGTGTCTGTTTTAGTAAATATGTGTTCTCTGTGAAATAACAATTCTGGATCATCTTCTCTTATAACTCTGTTTTGTTCTTGTCCTCGTTATTACTGAAGTGGTCCGATCAGTAAGACCACTTGGGAGTGTTTCCCTGCACTTTCTAACCTTGTTCATTCAGTACCGACAGTGCAGGACACACCCAATTGAAAATTGGAATGGTAACACCCATCTGACCGATTCAGGAATTCATTTCTAGAAGGAATAACAGAGGAACAGCGCAACGCAGAATTACAAGTGAAAATTGTTATTTCATAGAGAACACAAGTATTTAATAACACAAACATATCTTTAAAACACGGTTGTCTTACAGGGCTTTTGCCACGATGTAATGTTGACGTGGGATACTTCAAAATGGGTATTTAATCACATTTCTAAATATATGTCATTAACAAATGTGAAGCCTGTGAAAGCTACAGCATTTCTCAGTCCCCCTTAGTTAGCTGAAAGTTTGCATTAGACACAATCAGAGGAGCTGACAGGCCGCGCTTGCGTGAAACACTTCTTATCTGATGACAGGGAAAATGAATGAGCTTTCAAGGGACTGGGAAGAAAGTGCAGTGTATGAGCCTATGTCTGCTGTATAGATGTTGCACTGTTGCAATGTCATTATTTGAGTTAACTTTTGAGACACTCCCTTATTCCTCACTCCTTGCTCACCCCCTCCTGCTCACCCCTGCAGCCTTCATGACTCAGCATGATTTGTTTGTATTCTTCTCTGTGCTAATAAGTAGGTAACAAACTCTCTTACTGGCAAAACCCCTTTAAGTGTTTTAATTTTTTGGCTAAAAAAGAATGCATGGGAAAACTAAAAGCTATCACATCAATATTCTTCAGTAAGTTTTGTGTGGGGGGTGTTTCTGTTGTCTTACTGTGATATGTACATGTCCAGTGCTCTCCTACACTATGTGTGTTTAGTAAGATAAATCTGTTAGGGTATGTTCACACACTGTTTTTTATGCTTTTTTGGGAGTGGATTCACACATAATCCTCCCCTAACAAAGCATCAAAAACTACTACTGTAAAATTCCTCTCATTGATATCTATGTAAAATCAGCAGCAAAGCTCAGATGATGTTAATTTTATTTTTGAGGTATCTCCTTGCCACCCATTACAGGGCATAGGAGGCAGAAGCGCAGAATTTCCGAAATGACACTGAATCGCCACTAAAAATGTCAGTGTGAATGCTGTGTGAAATTGCCGTGGAGCATAACACTATTATTCACATTTTGGTAAGCAGTGTTCATCTAAATTATGAATGTTTTTATATAAAGCATTATTAGAATTGCTTCCAAACTGACAAGTCTATAAATTATGGTTATATTCAATCTACTGTATAAGAACACTCACTGGTATTCTGCCTGCAGAATTTAAAGAATTTAAAAAAGTTTTAGAGGAATTAATATTCCATTTTAAAGTTTACGCCATAAATTTGTTCGAGGCAACTTTTCTTACCTAACTTTAGAGGGAACAGAAAGTGTAGTAATAAAACAGTGCAAGAAACATAAGGGCGATGTGTATAAATCCTAGTGCTGACAGGCCAGTTCTAAATAGCTCTTAGGTAGTGTATAATGCGCCAGAATGTAAGAACCTTTTCTTCTGCAGGTCATACATACAGGGCAGTGTAGAGTCAATACCACAAGTCTGGCTCAGGCACCACCTTTACCCTGGTCTGGCTGTTCTTCTGCAGGTCATACATACAGGGCAGTGTAGAGTCAATACCACAAGTCTGGCTCAGGCACACACTTTTAACCTGGCCTGGCTGTTCCTATATTTGGCGTTAAAGAATCATCAATGTGTCTACTTCTATGAATTTGGTGCGACGCCCCCAGAACCCACCTAAATTTTGGCGCACTAAACAGTGTCTTTAGTGCTTTACAAATGGACTTATCGCGCCAAAGTTTGGAGTGCACCTGTTCATACATTCTTTTTTGGCTCAAAGTACACCAGAAAACTGGTGCAGCCCCGTTCATACATGTTGCCCATATTTTTTACATTTTGTTTATATTATTTAACATTTACAAATAATAATAATAAATTACTTATGATCTTATTTGAAAACTTGTAGACAAAAAAACTTGCTGTATTTAGGCAACATCACAAAAAGCTTAGACAAATACTTAGAACTAAATGATATTGAAAGCTGTAGTTGTGTAGATTTCTGGATTTTGTTTACTTTTTAGGGCAGATTGATTCGATAAACTTATAAAATTACCCAAACTGATCTAGCAGAGTACAATTTGACCATGAATCCAGGGCTCTTTGTGTTATCTGATCTTAGATCACGACAAAAGCCATTGAAAAACATTGCAAGGGTTAAGATAATCCTGTACCGTGATGGTGCTTTATCTGTCAAGTTTAGTTTTGCTACATCTGTATGTCTCTTCCTTACCCATATCCTCCTTCCTACTTAGTTACACTTGATCCGTAATAACTATGTAACTATGTAACATCACCATTAGCCTCAAAAATACCAAATAAAACTGAAAAAGCTTTTTTCACACTAACATCAATAATTTCATTAATAAAAGAAGCCATAATGCAGTCATAGATTCATTATATGACAAACTCATTTGCTTATAAAAGGGTCTATTGGTTTTCCAGTCTTGTCATTTTTTAATACAGAACTAGTATTGTAGTAATATATAAGTGACATCAAAACTTACTGGAACCCCAATGAAACCCCTAATGGAGCCTCTAAACACAGATGGGCCAAAGCTTCACTCAATGCTGGACATTTAGCGATACTGGTGTACTGTCCACTAACGCACCAGAATTCAATAAATTTGAATGTGAATTTTGAGGTAATGAATATGGCACCATAAATGGGCAACCAGGCAGGCTGTTGTTTTCCACCACTGTTCTTTTTATAGAGGTAGTGAACACTCATGAAAAATAAGCCACACATAGAATGATTGAAGCCCATCCACAGCAGTGTTGGAGCTCAAGAAAACTGGCATAAAAATGAATGTCATTCCCATTGACTATGAAAATGTCATATTTTCATAATAACAGAAAAAGCCTCCCTAAAAACAGCTAAACCTGTGATGTGAAGGCTGTTTGTGAATTCAGCCTGAAACTATATAAAATACACACACTCACTCCATTGTCTGAGAGCTTAAAAATGCAAACCTGACCTTATTTGTGACCCATTATTATCACTACTCACCATCCCTTCCATGGTGGCTACCTGTCATTAAAGCAGAAATATAACTCATTTTTATGAAATACTTGGAAATAATATAGTCCATGAAATGTCAAGATACTGTAATAGATAAAAGTAATAGATTTGTCTGTATTTCATTGCATAATGAATGAAGATTCTGTGAATGTTATTTTTGAACAATAAAAGAATCAAAATAAAAAGAACAATTTGTGCACAAAGATGTAATCCTGAAACTCATCATTATAAGTGCAAAAACGGTAAAATCAGCAAAATGAAAAAAGCACTTAATATGTTTCTCAGCCCTCAAAACCTTATTTGTGACCCATTATTATCCACATTCCCCATCCCTTGCATTTACCTGTCATTACAGCTGAAAAAATAACCTTTGGGGTATAAAATTTTACAAGAAAATAATTAGCCATGAAAGTAAAAGATAATAGATAAAAGTAATAGATTCATCTGTATGTATTCCATAAAGAATGTTGTGTTTAAAAAACTAAATACAAAGATAAAAAATAAAATATCTGTATACAGATGGAACCCTGAGACTAATTAGCCCAAAATTCAATAAAATCAATATGCACCCTGAGCAAAGGACCCACTATGTTTCTCAGCTTTCACAGGTTTGTATCTGTACAGCATTAATATAAACCCTGGCTTTTTAACATTCTTTTGTTGAGATATCTGCTTACATTTTTAGAGATTTAGGCTACCTAGCCATCACCACATAAAAATGGTGGCTTCCTTACCAGAATGCAGACTGCCATAAATTGGGCACTTTCTTGATAGAATGTAGATTGCCATGAATAGTAAGTACACTCTCTAAACAATTTACAGTTATGAATATAAGATACCTAAATTTCCCTAGGAATATGAGTCATTTTCTATAATACAATTGTATTGGGGGAATGGTGATAATAAAGGTTGCTCAATCACATTTTACGGTATAATCTGGAGTAGTCCCTTCATAGAGAAAAGAAGGAGCTGCTGGAATCAAATGAAACTTTATACTCATTGGTTGCTAAAGCTAGTGTCCCAGCTGGCCCCACACATACTTGATAGGCATTAAAACTGGCAACCTGGCGGGTTGAGAGAGTCTTGGGATCTGGTAGAAACCTTCCTGGAAAACCCCTTTCTTTGTGGCCCAGCTTTATTTGCTGAAAAAACTCATTGAAAGCACTGCAATGATGTCCTGCAAATAAAACTGACTCTTAGAACGACATGTATGAAGGAAGGCACGTCGAAGTGAATAGTCCCCATTTTTTAGTGATAATGCACCTGATGTATGAAAGTGGTTTTTGTGCGTTCATAAATGGTGTAAAGTTTGACGCGCCTCGCCTGTGTGTTAGGCGCATAACGAACTTAGGCTCATAAGTAATGAGTAGAAATGGGCGAATTGATTCTAACGAAGTGGAATTTGGGTTTGAATTTCAGGAAAACTTCGGTTCTGAACGAAGTCGAAATTTGGGGTACTTCGGGTGAACGAAGTGTGCTTTTTTATTGATAAAATGGCTGCGACACATGGGGCTACAAAGGGGCAAAACACTCTGGAGGAAAAAGGGGAAGCCCGCATGACAGTGCAAATGAAGCCAATCAAGACCGGCGGAATCTGTACGTCACCCCCCCCTAATAAGTCCGGGCGCGCGCGGGACTCACACTCCCCCCTCACTGTACTGACAGGGAAGGTGCTCTGCGCGGGTTTTGATAGCTCTTACTGAAGAACTGATTTTTATCAGCGATTTCTGTGGGTGCTCAGCTTGTCTCGAGACTGTTCTCTTAATGTTTTATTTCTGATTTTTTTGGGGGATTGGATCTGAAATCCATGTGCTCCCTTTCAGCTGCATAACATTCAAATCCCAAGTGGGGTCTAAGCAGTTCCTCTTTTATTCATTTAAAGAAACAGCGTTTTTTTCAAAACAAATACCACTTCATTTTTGGCTGCTCAAATTTTATTGCGCAATTCACATCCAGGGGGGTTTAAATTAAACTTTTTTTCTGGGGGCTGACCCCCAAGAAACCGTCTTTTCAACGCCAAAAATATAGATTTTTCCTGTAGAAAAATTCACAAGCGAAGGTTAAAATTACAATTTTTAAAACTCTTTTTGGTGGCTTAAAAACACGCAATTGTAACACCACAAAGCTACTAGTTTGTGGGGCCAAAATTGTTTGGGGGAAATTTTTACTCCGGGGGTTAAAAAGCGTTTTTTTGCTGGTGTGCTGACCCCCGAGAAACCGTCATTTTCAACCCCACAATACATACTTTTTTCCTGTAGCATAATTCCAAGCAAAGGTTAATTAAAATTTTTAGCTCTTGTTATTGGCTAAAAAACACGAAATTGTAACACGCTACAAAGTTACTATTGGGTTGCTCAATTTCTTTTGCCAATTTACATCCGGGGGTTAATTAAGCGTTTTTTTCTGCAGTTGTAGCAGAAAAAGAAACTTTTTTTTTTTCCCCGCCCAGAAGAAATTCTGTAGCATAATTCATATCCGAAGGTTAATTAAGCCTGTTTGTGTTTTTATATCAAAAAATCCAGATTTTTTTAAACGACAATAAGTAAATTTTTCCTCCCCATTTGTGAGCGCAATTATATCCAAGGGGTTACCCAACCTTTTTTGGGTTCATTTGGCGTCAAATACAGGGGTGTTTTATCATAACAGATATCTTCATAAAAAAAGTGCTGTACATTTTTAGAACAAAATATGTCAGACAGAGAGGTGGAGGCTCTTCACCTGCAGTGGCAAGGCCAAACTTTCCCGGGGCCCAGGTCGCAGCACAGAAAGGGGGACGTCGCAGGGGGGTCACTCGGTGGGGCCCACAACTGCCGCGTCTCTAGGGGCCCCGTGGCTGACCAGAAACCCCAAGGGGGTTTTTGTTTGGGTTGACTAGGACATCCACTTTCCTCCCAATGACATCTGAAAAACCCCACCAAAGTCCGGGGGAGCCAGCAAACCCTTATTGGGCATGGCCCGGGAGGGTCAGCGGCCCCCACCTGTCCTCAACCCGCCCTGCCCACCCGGGTTCCCCCCAAATATACATGGGGTCTGGGCTCGGGCCCCCACTAATAGCGAGGATGAACAATTGAGGGGGGCAGTCAGCAGCTATTGGCAGCAAGAAAGGGGGGGAAATTTCCCCCTGTTTTCTTGCAGTACGGCAAAGTATAGAGTTGAGGTGGCGGGAGGTCGTTGTAGGGGTCAGCCTCTATCCCAAAGACCGGTGAGAGGACAGCTGACGTTTAAACCAAGTAGATGATGATTTGCCGACCCCACTTGGGACCGGGTGAGGCAAGGGCTTCATCACGCAGGGAAGAGGGGGTCAGCTTGCGCGCAGGCGCGGCGCAGCCACAAGGGTCGGTGGCCGTGAGTCGCAGGTAGCAGCAGTGGAGGTTGGGACCAAGCGGCCCACGGGGTAAAAAACCCCCTTCGCAGGTCCAACAATGTAGCAGCACAGGGGTCCCCCGAGGCAGCGGCGGCCCGAGTCACTCAGTGCGGAGCGTTTGGGGGAAAATCCCCTACTTGGCGGGGGGCATTTTTGCTAAGACACCGGGGGCCAAAAATGGGGAATTAGAATCGTAACAAAAATGAAGCGTGGCCCGGGAGCAACGTTTGGGCCCCCCGGGCCCCGCATCACACAGCAGCGCACCATCGGTGGCCCGGGAGAAACTTCTCAGATGTGGTGGTCCATCCTGCCTCGCAGCAACAGCAGCAGCAGCGCCCAGTGGCACCATGCCATTGCAGCCAGTCCCCGGCCCCCCACCTCTGCAAAGGGGGCTTTTTTTCTTTGAATCATCTCCCGGTCCAGATGCTCCTTCCTCGCTACTCAGGCGCCACAGTCGTTCAGCGAGGCGATTGTAAAGAGAAAAAAAGTAGGGTCCAACCATCCTAAGGTGCAGCAGCTGACTGTGCTCCTGTCCAAGTTGTTGGTACTGCAGTCCCTCCCTTTCCAAATGGTGGAATCTGTACCATTCAGAGAACTAATGGCTTGTGCCGAGCCGAGATGGAGAGTTCCAAGCCGTAATTTCTTTTCCAAAAAGGCAGCACTTCATAAATATGTAGAACAGAAGGTGGGCCAGTCCTTAAGCTTATCGGTTTGTTCCAAGGTGCACGGCTGCGAGGACGTATGGAGATGTAACTATGGTCAGGGCCAGTACATGTCCTTTACGGCCCACTGGGTGAATGTGCTTCCGGCCCAGGCACACCAACAACTTGGACGGGAAAGACGCCGCTTTCTCCTCCACTTTGTCAAACTGCTGCTCCTGCGCCAATGTCCGCCTCCTCCTCCTCCATCACCACCCCATCTCAGCCTCAACAAGAACAGCTCCATCATACCACAAGTGTAGTGCACAGCGGTGTCACGAAGTTATACACCTGGCTTGCCTCCGCGAAGGCTTCAGGCAGCAAGAAATCGATGTGTGGCTTTCTCCGCGCCACCTGCAAATGGGAACCATGGTGACGGACAATGGGAGGAACCAGGTGTCTGCGCTGCAATGAGGAGGGATGGTCCATGCGCCCTGCATGCCTTTAGTTTTTTCAATCTGGTTGTGAAAAGGTTCCTGAAGTCTTCACCGATCTTCAGACTTTTCTGAAAATGGCCAGGAAACTGTGCATGAACTTTATCCATTCATAAAAAGCCAGGTACACCCTCCTCCAGTTGCAGCGGCTGAACGACCTCCATCAACACACTCTGTTATGCGATTTTTTCCACCCGTTGGATTCCAGCCTGCACATTTTTGGACCAAACTGTATGAAAGAGAAAGGCCATTAACGATTTTTTGATGATCCAGGCGACAGAAGTACTCCCCTGTGTACTTTGATGTCAGCCAGTGGCAGCTCATGCGTGACACCTGCCGTTTATTGAGGCCATTCGAGGAGGCGACGTTATTTGTCAGTCGCCAGGACTACGGGATAATAACGTCATTCCACTGCTTCATGTCCTGGAACAGATGCTGAAAAATCTGTCTGGGCAGGGGACGGAGACGTGGCACTACATCTCGTGGCCACATGAGCCCGGGGGGGACTGAAATGGAGGAGGAGGAGGACATTGGAGCAGAAGCATTGTCTGGGAAATGAGTGGATTTTCTACCCAGGTGACAAGAGAGGAGGAGCAGAACAGCTGGAGGAGGTGATGGAGATGAGGAAGACGAGGCAGATGACCCCCAAGCACCGTGGCAGTAAACAGTGGAAAGGCAGGGAGCCCCACGGAGTCACTTGTGCAGATGGCCCGCAGCATGCTTATTTGCCTGGCTAGTGACAGCCGAATAGTCAGCATCCGGCAGAGGGATGACTTCTGGCTCTCCACCCTATTGGACCCTCGCTACCGGTCCAAAATGGGAGCCTTTTTCCCAGCTATTGAGAGGTGAGGACAACTCAAATACTATAGGGAAATCCTCCGTAATCATTGGCCACTGCCTATTGTGCGGCATCGTCCCTCCTCTGAACAGGTCTTTACCGGGGGGTTCCTCAGCGCTCACGTACTACTGCCGCGGCTGCTGGGGGAAGGCGGGGGGTAGGAGCATTACCGCTCCATCATAGTAACCTAATCTGGGGTCACTGATGAGCAGCTTTCTTCACCGCCTAGTGAGGAGGGTAGTCGCCAGCAGCAGCAAGCAGGACCTGGAGCAGTCCCTGAACCAACAGGTTGGTGGCCTACTTGGACAGCACTCTGCCCCCCAGTTAGAAGAAACCGCTGGACTACTGGGCAGCCAAACTGGATGTGTGGCCGCAACTTGCCGAGTTTGCAGTGGAGAAGCTGTCCTGCCGGCGCAGTATGTGGCATCAGAGCAGGTGTTCAGTGCGCCGGGGGCCATCGTTAGCCCAAGGAGAACCCGCTTGTCCATGGGAAATGTGGAAATGCCACCCACCTCCACACTCTGTCATTGTGCCACTGTCTGACCTCATTCTGCTGCTGTGGCTGCTGCCGTGACCTCCACACTGTGTCATTGTGCCACATGTCTGACCTCATGCTGCTGCTGTGGCTGCTGCCGTGACCTCCACACTGTGTCATTGTCCCACTCACTGTGGGCCCTACTTCCTTGTTTTTTCCCACCTCCAGAATGTCATTGTGCACATGCCGGACCTCCTGCTGCTGATGTGGCTGCTGCCGTGACCTCCACACTGTGTCATTGTCCCACTCTGTGGCCTACTCCCTGTTTTTGCCACCCTCCAGAATGTGATTGTGCCACTGCCTGACCTCATGCTGCTGCCTTTTGGCGCTGCCATGACCTCCACACTGTGGTCATTGTCCCACTCTGTGGCCTACTCCTGTTTTTGCCCCCTCCAGAATGTCATTGTGCCACTGTCTGACCTCATGCTGCTGCTGCCCTGACCTCCACACTGTGTCATTGTGCCACTCTGTGATCTATTCCTGTTTTTTGCCACCTTTCCAGAATGTCATTGTGCCACTGTCTGCCCCTCATGGTGGTGTGACTGCCGCCGTCCCCCTCCACACTCTGTCACTAAATGTTGCCACCTGAGCTCTCGCTTGTTTTTTTCCAGCTTTTGCTGGCATGACTTTATCAGGCAACATTCCCGCTTCAGTTTTTTGGTCAGTTTTGCCCCTCTTAAGTCCCCCAGGGAATTTTATAGTAAAGGGCGATTCTAAGAGCGGCGGCAGTCATGTGCGTGTCATAATAAAACACAACATTGTATGAAGACCAAACCAAGCTCCCTCTGCATATTTAAGCATGGCACAACTTTTCTACAGCCCCCCTGCAGGCTCTGTGCAGCCTGGAAATAGCGTTTTTTTAACGTGATTCGTGCCGAAGTAATGGGAAAACGAAGTTATTTTTTGCCGAGAAATTCAGCGAAGTGAACGAAACGAATTTTGGGAAATTCGCCCATCTCTAGTAATGAGCCTAACATTTATTAAGGTTATAGACAGGCTGGAAATAAGAGAAAAGTCATTAGAATAGCATGTCAGTGAATAGAAACTATGGTACTGATTCTGCTTGGAGGACTACAGGTTCCAGCAATACCTATGCTGTGCTGGCTCTTGCTGTATGTAGAATAAAGGGTGAGAGCAGCAAAAATAAATTTAAAATCTAATGTAGTAAAAATTTTAAATATAAAAATCTGAACAACATCAGTGGGTTGTTTAATGTAAAATTTGTTTTCAATTCTATTAATTTTAAATACATTTTAAATGAGATTTTTATATTTTGGGGATATTATATATTTTATATTAATTTATATGATCATATTTTCATTAAATTTAAATTAAATTTTATACAGTTTGATAATTATAATTACTTTTTATTAATGTACTGGTGTAAGTTGAGAAATATTGGACATTTTTGCCCCTTACAGCAAATCTATCTCCACTTCGACACCTCAGGCTCAGGCAGAACACATTGAGATAAATCTGCCTGTCGGAGCAGTAATGTGCCTAGTTTTGCCGAACCACATTCATATATGTGTCTAATCTTCCAAATGTGGTGCAACACACCTCCATGACGCCCCCAGAACACCCCTTCATGTTACGCGCATTAGAAAGTTTTGAGTCTTATGAACAATGCGCCCAACGCATTCATTAGGTGCATTAGACATCGTAGCCGTCTCAGTTAGGTGCATTGTGTGCCAGAAAAAGGGTGAAAAACCCTTTCATACATGTCGTCCTTAGTGTTCTCCAGTGTCTCCACATTACTACTTGGGGCGCGGGACTGTCATAGTCAATGGCTCCCCAGATCATCACACCATCAGTTGGGGCAGTATGTTGCTCCACTGCAAAGGTAGGATTAAAGTGCTCACCATGAGGACTGCAAACTTAATCCTGTTGTTGGATCTAAAAACTGAACTTGGATTTGTCGCTGAAAAGTTACAGATCCTTGCAGTCCAGGATGTGCATTCTTAACATCACTGCAAACAGAGGCTCATGGTGATGACTGAGTGAGTTATGTTTTTTTTCATAATTAACATATTTAATTATATTATATTCTGATTACATTATATATTTTGCTATACAGTGAGTCCCTAGGATATTGAGACCGAAAAATGCAGTCACAATTCAGAGAAACACAGTGAGCTTACTTAAAAATTATGCAAAATATATGAATTAAAGGGGCTGTCCACCTAAGTTGTTTTTCTTTTGTACCATAGTAGTGCCCATTTAACATAAAAAGGGTTATACTTACCTCTTGTCTCACGTCTGTTCCAAAACTGCGCCATTTTTGGTCTCCCCGGTCTTCTGTTTTCGTCTTTCTTCTGTATGGGGACGTCACCGCTGCAGCTAATCGGTTATCAGACACGCGTCACTGCCTGTCATCACCATTCTGAAGTGAGCTGCTTGACCGGTGAAACCAGGCTGTGGCATGTGATTTGCTGCAGTGGTGACATCCACATTTGAAAGAAGAAAGAGGGAATAGATGACTGGGGAGACCAAAAATAGCACAATGCTAGAACAGAGGTGAGGGGAGAGATGACTGTTACTTTTTATTTTAAATGGGCAAATAATAATAATATAGAGGTGGACAATCCCTTAAATGTGCTTGAGTGATGAATAAATTAAATTTACTGTTTACGTGCCCATACCTCCATTCTGGCCCCTGATCACACTATCAGCAAATACTCACCTGTACATGCTCCTGCTCAGGTCCTCGCTGCTGCCAGTGTCCAGTGTGCACATGCGATTTAAAGGGGTAGTACCTAATTACCTTGTCAGTGACTTTTCATCACCTGGGATCTAAGGAACTTCCTGCCTGTGCTCTGGGTCAGGTTGTTGATGTTTCATGATTCTTCTACATTGATCCTGACCTCTGGTTGCTGTCTGTCATCTGCATTTACTGACGCCTGGTTCCTGTGTTACCTGCACTGCTATTACTTGCCTCTACATCAGTCTGCTACCTACCTGGGACACCACTGCCCACATACAATTGCACTTGCCTGTGTCACCGCAAGCAGCCACATCAGGGGTAGCAACCTGGGAGTTCACTGCAGCCAAGTCCAACCGGCCTTGCAGTGGGCTGTGGTGAATAGTGTTGATCGATTTAATCGAGATCGGCAAAAATCTTTAAAATTTTTAGAAAATCATTTCGATTTTTCGATCCAATTATCGTTTTCCATTAAACTCAATGTACAGTGAAAATAGCGCAACATATTGATCGCGATTTTTTTACCCTATTTTACCAGGAAAAATCAGAAAACGTCGAGATCAAGAAACCTGTAAAAATCGTCTTAATCTCGATTTTTGGAAAATCGTTCATCTCTAGTGAATACCGGGGGGCTCCTTAGATTCTGCTCCCTGGCAAGTTTTATACCATCTCTCACGATGACCCAGAGGATCCACCTACCCAGTTTCTGTTACAATACATAGTCATACAAGAGAGATTTGACCAAAGCCAAATGATTGCAAAAGATATCAATGCAGTTCAATGAGAGTAGCAGAGTCCGTTAGATGTCCAAGTATTTGAGCTCGCATTGGTGATGTGAACCAAAATTTATTACCCCAATGCATCTCTACAGAAAGATATACCAAGCTCTAGAGAGCCCTATCTTGTAATAAATAAAATAATGTTTATAACAGGTGTGTGTCTATCTTGCATGTCCTTAATATACACTTTGATGCGGAAAACAAAAAACTTGATTTCTGCTATTCAGTCCGGCTCAGGTACAAAAGAATACTTTATTGGGTGGAAGGTACGAGGGTAAAAACATGTCGCTAGCGTGAAAAGCTAAGCGGTTTCGGGCTTAAACAATTTTCGCCCTTTTTCACAGCATAACGTACAATGAATGGATTGACTCTTTTTGTATAGTTTGTGGGTGTGGTATGCAAATTTTGTTCCCAATTACATCATATCCTGTTAACCTTTACATTCTGTCCTCATTGTACGTTTTTAGATCACGTTAAAAACAAGTAATATACAGTTCCCTAACAAACAGTGCCTATTTAGTAAATATATGTTAGATCATTTCGGAAGTTGAGGGGCCCTTCGGAGCCCTTACATTCAACTCCAGAACCAATGAGCTTCACGGAGCCGCACTGTGTGCTCCCAATCTCCACCTCGTTCTGGTTTCTTAACTTTTTCGATCGCATAGAAAACGAACGAGGTAAGATCTCCTGCATGTTGTTCTAGAAAATGTTTTACTGCACCTGATTGGTGCGGTTGTTGTTTTTTAATGCCTGATATGTGTTCATGTATGCGAGTGTTAACAGAATGTTCTTTGAGGCTTATGCAGCTAATAGTTGATTTTGAAACAGAGAAATTGCTTAATTTGGAATTAGAAATTACAACAACTAAATCAAAATTGGAATATTACAAAGATCAAACAAATTATGAAGATATGGAATTAAAAATAAAGAACAACATTGAAAAAATAGAAAAAATAATTATGGAGACGAAAAAAAGTAAATATCAACGTGACGTGGAGGACTATAATCAAAATAATGTTTATAATTGGCAACACAACAACAGACGCCCAAGATCCATATTAAGAAATCAGAAAAAAAGATCATATAGAACGAGAAAAGAAGTAAGTTTCTCCGAGGTAGATTCTACAGCAACAGGTGCCTCAGAATCTGATAGTTCCAGTATAGACAGAACATACAAACGTGTTTCCAATCAGGACTCTGGTGCGCAGACATCTGCTGCAAAAAACGGGGAGGCCGAAAGCAAGCAACAACAACAAACAACAACAAAAAAAAAAAACTCAACCCAAAAGGACAGGCAAAAAACAATAAAAGAGGACAATGAATCATTGGAAAAGAGAAGTCTAGATGTCATATGCCTAACCCCTTGCATTTTATCAACAGCACAAATACAAGTGTTAAAAAAGGGACTTAATTTTACACCTACCCGTAATTTTGATTTGTTTGATACTTTATTAGATGTAAATCGTTTTGTAAGATCCCTTACTGTTAAAAAACATTTTTTTGTAGAATCTGAGGGGGGACATTCAAGAGACGAGCATATAGACACACAGGCAATAACAAATGAATATGATAACCTTATGTTCAATGAACAGCAAACATTAAAAATACTCAAAGAAATGGAGGAGGGTTCAGATACTTATAAAATACATGCAAATGAAATAAAACAACCAATTAGCAATCCTAAATTTTACCCCCTTAAATCTAGAACAAGTGCGATGGAAGCTTTCCAATCCACTATGGAGAGAGACCTCAAAAAGTTAAAAGACTCTAAAAAAAAGAAAAATAGTAATTTAACTAATGAAGAATTTAGAGCCTTAAAGGAATTAAAGGGAAACACCAATCTCGTAATAAAAAAGGCAGATAAGGGGGGGTGTATAGCTGTAATGGACATGGGATTATATATTAAACAGATTAACAAAATCTTAGGTGATGGGCAAACTTATCGCTCACTGACAAGTGATCCCACTAAGGATATATGTTTAAAATTCTCACGTTTAATGGATGAAGGTATTAGCCTTGGTGTTATTACCGAAAAACAACGGAAATTCTTAGAAACAACTAATCCCAGAATCCCCATTTTATATGGGGTACCAAAAATTCATAAAAACAAATTTCCCCCGGATCTGCGTCCTATTATTTCTGGAAATGGGAGTATCAGTGAGCGATTAAGTACATGGATTGACTGGTTCCTTCAACCAATGGTTCAAACCTTGCCAGGCCATTTAAAGGACAGTTCTTCTGTCTTGAGATCCTTTAGAAATTTCAGGTGGACATCCGAATATACCTGGATAAGCTTGGACATAGAAAATCTGTACTCTAACCTCCCTCACCATCTAGTAAGAGTAGCAGTCCAATACCATCTTCAAAATTATAGCACATATGAGGAAAATCTACAAATTTTTATTTTGGACAGCATAGATTTTCTTTTGCAAAACAATTATTTCTCCTTTGATGACATGTTTTATTTACAGGTCACTGGAGCACCTATGGGGGCCACGTCATCTCCCACCATTGCAAATCTTTTTGTTGCTTGGTGGGAGAGCCAGTTTATTTTCAACATCCACAATCCTTTTGGAACCTGGATAGTCTGGTATGGGCGTTACATAGACGACCTGTTAATCATCTGGGGGGGTCATGTAGCGTCCATACCAGATTTCATTTCCTATGTTAATAACAATATATGCAATTTGCATTTTACACATATATGTGATAGAATGCGGGTGCCATTTTTGGATTTGGAACTCTTTGGTGACGTTGAGAGGAGTAAAATCATTACCAAATTGTATCGTAAGCCCATTAGTGGTAACACGATTTTGAGAGCTAATAGCTATCATTCCATTCATACCATCAAGGCTATACCGCTGGGTGAATTTATAAGGGCAAAAAGAGCATGTTCTGAACAGGACGATTTTGAAAAAGAAGTAGTCACAATAACAGAAAGATTGAAAAAAAGAGGGTACACAGAAAAAATGATCAAAGAAGCAGAGATTAAAGTTAAAGGGAAAAATCGTGAAGAATTACTAGTACCAAAAAACAAATCCAAAAAGGTCAACAATGAAAATACAACATTTTCTACACCATATAGTTCAGAATTTTGGCAAATAAAAAAGATTTTTTCCAAAAATATAAACATTTTGAGACAGGATGAGATAATGGCAAAAATCATTGATCAAGGAATAAGATGTGTCCCTAAGAGAAACGTAACAATTGGTAATCAAATCTCTAAAAGTTATTTTAGTAGTAAAATCAACACAGTAACTTGGCTCTCATTAACAGGATTTTACCCATGTGGTGGCAAAAGATGTAGTGTATGTCAATACACGCACAAAGTAGTTACTTTTAGATCTGACACAAATACTGAAAAAAGTTATAACATAAAACAGTTTATAAACTGTGATAGCCACCATGTGGTATACATAATACATTGCACCGATTGCCGTATGTCATATGTGGGTAGTAGCATAAGAAAAGTCAAAACTCGCATACATGAACACATATCAGGCATTAAAAAACAACAACCGCACCAATCAGGTGCGGTAAAACATTTTCTAGAACAACATGCAGGAGATCTTACCTCGTTCGTTTTCTATGCGATCGAAAAAGTTAAGAAACCAGAACGAGGTGGTGATTGGGAGCACACAGTGCGGCTCCGTGAAGCTCATTGGATTCTGGAGTTAAATGTTAGGGCTCCGAATGGCCTCAACCTCCGAAATGATCTATCATATATTTACTAAATAGGCACATGTTTGTTAGGGAACTGTATATTACTTGATTTTAACGTGATCTAAAAACGTACAATGGAGGACTAGAATGTAAAGGTTAACAGGATATGATGTAATTGGGAACGAAATTTGCATACCACACCCACAAACTATACAAAAAGAGTCAATCCTTCATTGTACGTTATGCTGTGAACAAGGGCGAAAATTGTTTAAGCCCGAAACGCGTTAGCTTTTTCACGCTAGCGACATGTTTTTACCCTCTGTACCTTCCACCCAATAAAGTCTGTCTTTTGTACCTGAGCCGGACTGAATAGCAGAAATCAAGTTTTTTTGTTTTCCGCATCAAAGTGTATTTGAAGAGTCCTGAGGTCGTGGATTACAGCGGTCCGTGCAAAAAAGGAAAACTGAGACGCTGAATACCAGTGAAACAGGTGTGTGTCTAACTACATTGGAGGTGAGCTACAGCCAAAAATTTCTTTACAAATTATCTAACCATGTCCTTAATATAGGCTAGCTAGGATGTAGCCTCAGGACTGGGAAAAGGCATTCTGATGCCTTAGGCAAATAAGGCATATGGCGCCCCCTCCCCACTCCATATGGAAAAATCTGCCCACTCCATCCCTTCTTGTGCCCCCTTCCTGTCTGGAATGGTGGTGCCCTTGACGGTCACCTAACTGAGGTCCTTGTCCAGTGTGGCCTTGTGTCCAATCCTATGGGTTTCTTATATGTGTAATTACTATAATAATTAAAATAGTAAAAGCACGTATTTAGCAAATTAACCCTTAAATTTACAATAATTTGGGGCAGCCCTCTGCCTTCGCTATTGCATCCTTAATTTCAGAGATTTGTTTTTAGTATGTATTGGGACATAAAAAAAAACTTCAGCGACCAGTAGACGTATTGTGAGTTACCTGTTCTTCAGCTTTATTATCTGTGATTGTAAGGCTAGGTCTACACAGCAGGGAAAAAAACTCAGTGATAACCAAATCCTAAAAGCGCTTATAAAACTGAGTTTTTTTGTCCACTGCCTGTTAAAAGCTTAGTTTTTTGGTGCATTTTGCAGTGATTTTTTGGCCCTTTTTTACACGCTTTTTTTTTTTGTAGAAATGCAAAGAATTATAATTGCTAAGGATTTCTGCAAAAAAAAAGTGCCAAAAAAGTCTAGTGCTAAAGTCCATGGGACCTCTTTTCAATCGTTTTTTCAGTCTCTTTAGAAAACAATTTTGTGTGCATTTGAGACATAGCCTAATTCTATTGATAATGAGATCACTGCTGTCCCTAACAGAATGTAAACAACAAGCCATTTTATTAAGAGAGATTGGCTTTATAAATGTATCTTATTTGTTGCAAACATGCTTTCCCTGTAACTAATCTAGCAAAATAAATAAACTAGAAATAATAGTAACACTTTAATAATATAATTACATCTTGCAAGTACAGAGAATGAATCCAAATAATAAATGTAAATACTATATGCAAAACTTGCAAATAGTTATGCTAATTTATGGTAATTACATCTCAAAATTAGAATTTTGTTAGTTTTTCTTCTCCTAACTGCTGATTCTAAAGAAGCGAAATCTATGAATGTGTATTTTTACTTAACAAACTCGCATAAGTACTTCTCAAAGTTAATTCTGAGAGATGGCTTAGATAATGATCTTGGCACTGTTTATCTGGAAGAAAATGACAGAGTGTGTGTAATTCATGTAATTTCACTATGCAGCGAGCCGGACGCACCCTCTACTCTACACTCTTTAACTTGACAACAATGAATGCTTTGAGTATTGAGCCTTTATTACTCAGTGCTTTCCCATAGGCTTTCATGCAAAAGGAATGCCTAGCACACCCTGTTCTCATCTCTATTTTTACATTTTTGCCACTGTACTTTTGACTTTTTGAAATATCAAAACACAAAGTAACATGAACATTCGTTGCATGAGTTACAATGAAATTAGAGTATGCATAAATTATTATTAGTTGCTTTATGTTCCATTAATTAGGTATTTTAGAAGCTGAGTCCAGGGCTGGTATTCAGAGCTGCTTGGAAACGAAGCATAAACTTGTGGTTAACCATAGAAACCAATCAGACATTGGCCTTCCTTGACAGTACAAGTTAAGCAAAGAAAGTAATTCTCAGACTGGTTGCTACGGGATTGTCACAGGGTCTCTTTTTTATTGTGCTGGGATAAACCACTTATGTTTGTGACGTTCTGTACACCTCCATCAACACTATAAAAATCAAAATTGCCTCTTTTTGACTCAACTCATAAATTATAATCAGTGTTGATCGAACTGTTCTAGAAAAGTTAAGTTCTAGTAGAACTTCTTCAATTTTTAGAACTCGAACCAAAATGTTACTGTTTGTTCGAGTAAAGTTCTAGTTCGACACACCATTTTCAGTTTCATTTTCAGCGGCTTACTGCACTTTTGGCGGCCCTCCAATCACATTTCTGCACTTTTGGCGGCCATCCAATTAGTGCAGAGCACAGAGATGTGTCAAATAAGTCATCGCTGTGGTGTAGGGCTCTCATTGGCTGCTAAAATCACATGACCATGTTATATATTTCACTGTATTGCCTTGTGAACGCCATTTTCAGCTCACTTTATGTACTGTACAGACTGCTCTTAGTTAGGTATCATTTTCCTCTCCATAGACATCGATAGTTAGGGAGTTTGGTATTGCTGGCTGCATCTTTCCCACACCCAGAAGCTGTTATTTGGCGATATTTGCAGGCTCACATAACGCCTAACTCTCATATATATGGATATATATTATACGTAGTGCTTGGATTTGCTAAATCATACTCAGTGCCCAAAAGTTCAGTTTTTGCATTTTTAGGGGTTCAATAATTCTATAACACACCATCTCCAAATCTCCTATGTGTCAAAGGAGCTTTTGGGCTCTTTCAGGGTGCAGGGCCCCGTAGCAGCTGCTACCACTGCACCTCCTATAGCTCCTTATCTTTTCAGTTAGCCATTGAAAAGAATTTTAGCCTCTCATTTTTTTACTGTCACTCTTAGAGACAAATTTTCTTCACTAAGTTGTTCCACGTATCCTGTTTACTGTTATGGATGGTAACTACAGCTGCTCCTCACCTGTATAGGTATAAAAATTAACCAGAACATCATCTCCCATTGACTTTGAAGGGTTTCGAGTTCGAATAGAACTTCGAACCGAACTCACAAAAGTTTGAGGTTCTAATTGAACTAAAACTTTTTACTGTTCCCTCAACACTAATTATAATATTTTATTTCAATTTATATCATCCACCTAAAGGGTCTAAGTAGCAAAATGAATAATATAGATGAAATTGTATTTGTCAGTCATAGTTTTCAATTTTATTCTATTTGATTATATTTATGTCCCTCCTATACGCTGTCATTTTTTTTCTTACTTTTTGTACAACCTGGTAACTAGTAATTGCATTCTGATGATAGCACAAGAAGAGCACCTGCAGGTAAATGGTCATATAATTATATCAGGAAACTGCAGAAAATAAAGTTATCTAGTGTCAACTACCTTCAGCTGCTTTTTTTTAATTTTTACTAAAGAGGAATTATCAACTTCTACGAAACCTAAAGTGATAAGAGACTAAAATATAAAACCTCTCTCAAAAATGTCTAATTAAGTATAATAAACCAAATATTCTAATTTAGTAATAAAGCTCTGGTGCTTTAAAAAAAAAGAAAAAAAGAGATAAAGGCAGCTGAAGTCTCCTGTATGGGCAACAGTGAAGGATCACTATTTGGATGGCTCTGTGAGTGTTCCTGCTTCTGTGCTGAGATAGTCCTACGTGAGAGGGGAGCCTTTTTTTTAAGAAAAGGGCTAAAATGCTTGTTCCAATACTTCATTGTATGTTTCTGGGAGCCTCTGTAAATCAGGTTTAAGCAAACTGAGCCTCAAAAATGGGTGTTCCTGGGAGGATAAGCATTCATGGGGGGATCAGGGGTGTTTCTGGGGTGAGGCTAATATTTCCAAGGATCCAGGAAGCTATAGGTTGGCAAGGATGATGTAAACACATGGGGGATATGTGCAGCTATTTTGCTTCACACTGGATGCTATTATATTGGCAACAAAATAAGATGGACTCCTGTGTTTTTTGGAGCACCAAAAGGAGTATAGAAGCAGCAGCACCCCACAAACCATGCCCTAGTTTACTGCTCCGTGTGGTATGGCTGCTGTTGACTCTGTGTGTATGTAGTCAAACCCTGAGCTTAATCATCCATAAAGATTTGTTTCCTCAGGGAAAAAGCTATAGAGGGAGGATGGGGCAGAGGTAACAGTTACCATTATGCCCTGCAGCCTGAGGGGGCCCAAAAGCCCCTCTGCCACATAAGAAGGCACCAGTATTGTAAAAGACACATGATAGTTGAGGACGCTATGTCCCTTTTTGCATTATTGCCTAAGAGCTTTAAGCCTCCATCAGGCGCACCTCTAACACTCCTGAGTTCAGGCACAGTGCGCTTGACAGGCACAGGTTAGGAAACCACCTAAAATAACAAATTATCTGAAGTTCAGAATTCTAAAAGTAAACAATGCCTTCATAGGGATGTATTAAAAGAGTACACAATATCAGATGCCAAAAAATTTTTATAACCATAAATATATTAAACAAAAAATAACAAATTTCTCAACTACCACCATATAGCCTCAAGTTTCCATGAGCTAACTATTACTAAACATCAAAATTAGGGGGAAAAAAACTTAATGGTAATGCACTAAGATGCTACTTGATTACTATTCACTCAGATTCAGAGGTTACATCAGAAGAAACACAGTTACACTAAGGGCTCATCCCCCAAAACAAAGGACGTTTATACCGGAGTCCTGGTTTTATGCCACCCATGGCCGCCAGGGAAATGGCTTTTCTACGCAATTAGCAGAGAAAAGCCCTCCCACTTCCCATTGACATGTTCATTCTTCCGTCCGGTTTTCGGACGGAATATTAACATGTTCAATGTTTTTCGGGCAGCCGAGGTTTGAAAAAACCACCGGGCGGAAAACCCGTGCAGTGGGGACTGCTGCACAGGTTTTCCATAGCGGCCCGGTGTGTTAGTTTGCATTTTTCACTGATTTGCATTTTCCTAAATTGCTTTACCTTAAGCAAGGCCTAATCTGAGTATACAGCTTCATTTACCAGTTAGCTGCTGTATGAAACCAGGTCCTCTCCTCACAACTGATATCCTATAGAGAAAAAGGATTGAAATATATTTTTTTCCTCTTTCTGCTAAAATGAAAGTAAAACCTACTTTACTATAACCTGTTTTGCTCACGATATGTATTTAAGAGTCTTATAATTTCATCTGCAGTATTATCACTTTTTTGTGTTTTGCTTAAAACCCATTGGTCCCCTTTAAGCTACACTTATGACCAGTAAGGGTATTTTCTCGTGCAGCAGGTGACTTGAATGGGGTCTGTAAACATTCTTGCATAGACTAGAGACACAGTCGGATTTAGATTTGTTGGAAGAGATTACCGGCATTTCTGCAGAAAATCTGCCATCTGTAAACTGCATTCAGTAGAGGTTTTCGGGAGCTACATTGAATGTTTGTTTAAATAACCTTTGTTGCAATAGGCCATAGGTATCTCCTCCAACCTTCTCATAAAGATGGGCTCTTTCCTCATTTGCTTCTATATCAGATGTCTATAAACAAATAAGATTTTTCATAAGCCCCAAATGTATTGAATGTGTCTGGGGCAGCTGTGCATCATTTATGTGTACCTAACGAACATGTCGTACATGAACTGTTAGATGTTTCCCTCATTTTAAATGGGGTGAGCATTGCTTCTCCCATAACAGAACTTCACCTGAAGGAAATACATGGGAATTAGAAACTTTTAGATAAGGCACGCTGGGACCTTATTTTTTCACCTTCAAGATCTCAAAGATAACCTACAAAGTTATCTCAGGTAAAGGGTCCATATGGGACCTCGACTAGATTCCTTAAATGTGTCAAAAAGGGGATTCCCTCTAATAAATACATAGTTGACATATTGGGATTGACTCAGTAAGGTCCTGGTAGGTTGTCACAGGTATCTGGAGCCTTGCTGACTACATCCCAATGCTGCTGAAGGGTGCATGGGAAAGAATCCACCGAGAGGACACAAGGATCACGGTGGTCCCACTGATGCTCACTTGGGTTCAAGTCTGGGAAATAAGGGGGTCAGGACAGTACTTGGATGTCTTGGTCATGCTCTTTCAACCAATGACAGACATTTCTAGACATGTGACATGCCGCATTGTCTTACTGGAGGATCCCAGGGAAAACAATCAGCATGCAATGGTGTACTTGAGCTGCAAGGATGGATATATACCCAAATTGGTTGAGAGCATCTTCCACATTGATGAGTGGCCCAGAGAATGCCACCAAGACCATAATGCTGCCACCACCTCTTGTGTTCTTCCTGTAATGGTTGCAGGATGCTGGTGTTCTGATTTTTCTCACATGAAATGCCAACATCCATCTGTCCAATAAAGCAAAAAAAGTGACTAATTGGAACAGACAACCCTTTGCCAATTGGCAGAAGTCCAAATCTGTCCACACCTATAAACATGTATGCTGTATTTAAAGCCAAGGAAAGCTTCACATTCAGTATTTATTTTATACTATTAAACGTAGATATATTAACATCCAAAAGTCAACCATATTGCACCGTCTTCACATAGAAATTTCTAAAACATGTAACCTGGGATCAAAACCGCTCAGTCTTTGAGTCCTCACTAGTCGGCGGATTTGCCACCATATCCCAATCACTGGGTCTTCATCTAGGTAGAGCCTACATACAGCTGGCTGCTGCTTCCATGAATCACCACGCAACTTTTCGGGGGAACCACGCCCCCTTTCTCAAGCGCTTGAATGGACCAGCCGGGACAATTTGCATTACGGGTCCTGTTTGAGCCACTAAACCCGCAAGTTACTTTTTGTAAGGTGTGAATTTGTATTATATTACCTATGAAACTGTTATGATAAGTTTATGGATAATTAAAAGAAGGTTTTTATTGCTATACAAAAGATAGCTATTTTTTCACCTACCTGTTTCATTATAATTATGGGCATGCTCATTGATTGACCTACATCAGTTAGCGCTTTCATTATAAACTTTGTCCATAATTAGTAGTTATTTTAACATCTAAATACTGCAAAGAGCTATTTTTTTTATGAGAACAAAGTATACAGTAAATGTTTCAATGGATGTGTAATGTTTTTTATAGCCTTAATAGCCTGCAAGGGCCACATAGTGTCACGGATGCCCCTGGGACCCCCATCCCGGGTCACAGGCGCATCCGTGCCCCGCTACTGAGCGTGCTTATTCCCCGACACGTTCCCCTGCAAACTTACCCGGCCACGCTCCTGCTGTAGTCTCTGTCCCGCGGCGTTATTGCCGGCTGCTGCCCCTATTTAAGCTGCCTTTTCCTGGTTACCCTGCCGGAATTTTGGTGCCTTACTGCCTACTGAGAAAGCGTTTCCTGGGTCTAGTTCTGATTACCGTGTACCGTACCTTCCTGCCTCCGTCCCTCGACCACGAACCTTTGCTGCCTGTCCTGACCTTATTACCTGTCCCTGACTACGAGCCTGCCTGACAATTCCAAACCACGCTATACCTTGGCTGCCACCGCAAGCGAGTCACGTCAGGGGTAGCGACCTGGTAGACTCCCGCCGCAGCAAGTCCATCCCGCTTTGCGGCGGGCTCTGGTGAATACCGGTACCTACTTAGATTCTGGTCCCTGGCGAGGCTTCCACCATTGCTTGCAGTGATCCAGTGGATCCACTACTACGAACCGTGAAAGTAAGATCCGGCCATGGATCCCGCCAAGGTGCCTCTACCAAGCGTCTCTGACATCACCACCATCGTGGCCCAGCAAGTGAAGCAGATCGCGCAGCAAGCGCAGAAGCTTAACCAGCTGTCTACTATGATGCAGCAGCTCCTCGCCACTCAGCAGCAGCAGTCGGCTGCGGTGGCTCCTCCCGTGGCAGCCGCTCCGGGATTGTCCGCCGGTCCTAAACTCCGGTTGTCCATGCCGACAAAGTTTGATAAGGACCCAAAGTCCTGCAGGGGCTTCATCACCCAGTGCTCCCTCCACGTGGAACTTATGGCTGGTCAGTTCCCGTCGGAAAGGTCCAAGGTGGCCTTCGTTGTCAGTCTCCTATCCGGAAAAGCCCTGCCTGGGCGAAGAGCCAGCCCGCGCTTCGTCCGCCGAGACTGAACCTGCAGCAAGGGAACTCCTCCGTAGGTGACTAGTCCGTGCAATTCCGCACACTAGCATCGGAGTTGGCTTGGAACGAAGCAGCATTGTGCGCCACGTTCAAGAAGGGCCTCTCCAGCCAGATTAAGGATGCCCTCTCCACCCGGGACCCTCCATCTTCGTTAAGCGAGCTCATCCATCTGGCGACCAGGATTGATATCCGTTTCTCGGAGAGACGAGAGGAGCTCCGCCAAGAGCATGAAATGGTCCGAACACGTCGTATACCTCGTCTTGCGCCGGTGTTTCTACGGCCTCCACCACCTCCTTCCCAGCCAACCGTGGAAGAGGCCATGCAAGTGGATAGAGCCCACCTGACTCTGCAGGAACTTAACCGACGACGTAAGGAGAACCTATGTCTCTACTGTGACAGCCCTGAACATCTCCTCAGGGGTTGCCCACTCCGTCCGGGAAACGAGCGCACCTAGGCTTCGTTGGAGAGGTGTCCCTAGGTGTGAGCAACCCCTCTCCTCGCCTGACTATACCCGTACTAGTCGGGTTTGGACCTGGAATCCGTTTTCATGCCTTGACCTTCCTGGACTCTGGTTCATCCGGGAACTTTGTGTATGTGGCCTTGGTGTCTAAGCATAGTTTCCAGGTGGTCTGCCTGGAGAAACCTCTGGCCATCTCCTCTATCAGTGGAGAGATTCTCAGTGATCCGGTCCTGTTTCGTACCGAGCCCTTGTCCCTACAAGTTGGGGCACTCCATAAGGAGAGACTGTCGTTTTATGTGTTACCTCGGTCATCCTTGTCTATTCTTCTGGGTCTTCCTTGGCTGCAGCCACATGCCCCGGTGCTTGATTGGAAGATGGGCGAAGTCTTGCGTTGGGGACAAGGTTGTCGTTCCTGGTGTTTGGTGGCACCTCGCCCGGTGCTTCCCGCTTCTCCTCGGCTAACGTCTAAATCGCTGGTGGGCCTTCCCGGACCCTACCAAGAATTTGCGGATGTGTTCTCAGGGAAGCAAGCGGAAACCCTACCTCCACATCGTCCCTATGACTGCCCAATTGACCTGCTACCCGGCACATCTCCTCTCCGGGGCAGGGTCTATCCACTGTCAGTACCAGAGACTCAAGCCATGGCTGCTTACATCCAAGAGAATCTTCAGAAGGGGTTTATTCGTAAGTCCTCCTCACCTGCTGGGGCCGGGTTCTTCTTCGTGTCAAAAAAGGATGGCTCTCTCCGTCACTGTATCGATCACCGTGAAGAACCGGTATCCCTTACCGTTGATCACCGAGCTGTTTGATCATCTCCATGGAGCCAAGATCTTTTCCCAACCAGACATACGCGGTGCTTATAATTTCATTCAGATCCGAGAAGGAGACGACTGGAAGATGGCCTTCAACACTCGAGATGGCCACTTCGAGTACCTGGTGATGCCATTCGGGCTCTGTAATGCTCCTGCAGTCTTCCAGGAGTTTGTCAAGGATGTCTTCAGAGATCTTTTATACACCTGTGTGATTGTCTACCTGGACGACATCCTGATCTTTTCATCTGACCCGGAGTCTCACCAGGCCCATGTGCGACAGGTTCTCAGGCATTTACGTGATAACCATCTTTACGCCAAGTTGGATAAATGTCTCTTCCACAAGACCAGTCTTCCTTTTCTCGGCTACATTATCTCAGACAAGGGTTTACAAATGCATCCCACTAAATTGTCTGCCGTCCAGCAATGGCCTCGTCCAGTGGGCCTCCATGCCATACAGAGATTTTGGGTTTTGCCAACTATTATAGGCAGTTCATGCCCAACTTCTCCTCACTGGTGTCCCCAATCGTGGCCCTCACCAGAAAGAATGCTAACCCGAGGCTTTGGCCTCGGGTTAGCATAGGTATTCAATTTTGTGGTTGGTCCCAATTATTTGTGATTATGAGATGCTGCACTTCATAGAATTTTAAATATGTGAGTAATAAAAGTTAAATTTTATGCTTTATGACTATATCTCCTATTTTTGTAATTATTTTGGTGTAGTGGTCAAGAAGAATTCTGTCTTTCTGCTCATTTCATTGTTGAGTGGTGGTATATCTTTCGTACAACAGTCCCATGTAAGAAATTAGAGTCTCCTTTTAAAAAATATCAAATTCTCCAAATAAAACTTTTGTGTTAAATTGTAAAAGGTCAAAATCCTCCGGTTTCAGTGGTATATTGTAAAATAAAACGTATAAAGTATTATAAAGACAATCCTATTTCATGCATTTGGAAGATTATCATAGCTGGACCTCTTGAACTAAGATTTTTCCTACTATGCTTTCTTTTATATCTTCTTAATAAAATTAAGATTTGAACAACATAAGTGATTAGCCGGCTTACGTTTACTTCCCTTTTTCTTCGTTACTTAAGACTTTGTCTAGAAAGTGAATGTCTTCAGTCTTCTTTTTTTTGTTATAGCAACGACGAAACAAAGAGGTGGTTTGTCTTGTGGGATGGGAACGTTGTAAATGATTTATATACTCCCTGTGTAATCTGTGCCTTCTAATTTTATCTGGATGATGAAATGAAACTTGAAACATCTAGGTTTGATAGAGTTTGATTGTGTGTCACTAGGGGTGATTTGGGCAAACAGAATGAAACAAAGCAATAAGCGGACAAGGCTTGGCACAACGCTTTGGCAAAGTACGATAGAAAACAAAGGTTACTTAATAAATGTGTGTCCTTAATTGTCATTGTTGTGTATAAAATGCAGGGGACCCTGTGAGTTTCTGGGTGAGCAATCAAAGAGTAACCTACAGTGATATCTGTCTAGACACAACACATATTTCTTAACATTATAAATCAAATATGAGCTTTTAGCTACAATAGCAAATACTTTTCACAACTATAAAAGAAATGTCAAGTCAGCATAAAATGGCAACTTGGTTGTAAATAAAAGTAACATTAATTTAGGATCTACAGAAGTACAAATTTTCCAATATATACTTAACTCTAAGACCAGTTTCTATCTTTGGAAACCTTTTGATAATATATCCTTATACATGATATGTAGTATTTTAAATACATTATGAAAGCGTTACAAAGCTCAGTCTGAAGGAAATGGGGCTTCTGCATTAAGAAAGATCTGGAAGATAGAGGTGGCCATATTAAGTTGATATCAGTCTCTATAAATGTAAAACTAATAACTATTGCTTTGGAAAATATATTGTAAGGCTTGAATAATATGAAGATAAAACTGGATTATGAATGTTAGTTCTGTGGTCTATGGGCTTGAATTCGATCGTTGTGATGAGCCATACCTTTGTTATTATTTCGTCTTTATAGAAATATGAGGGTTGTTTCTTGTGGGATAAGATGTCATTTTTAAAGGCGACACTGACTGTACAATAAAATGTACTTGGAAACTGAAAAAAAAAATTAAGTGGGCGAAATGTTTAAAAAATTGCATTTGTACTATTTTTGTGGGGGTTTTGTTTTTATGATGTTCACTCTGGTATAAATGATGTGTTATTTGTAATGTGCAGGTTGGTTCAATTCCAGTGATATTAAATTTGTAGGATTTAATTGTGTTTAAGTACTGTTAAAAAAATAAAAACATTCACCATTTCTTAAATTTGCACTGCAGTACCATTTTCTATGACAAATACCTTTTTTGTTGGGATAGATTCAACAGTTTCATCACTTTTTATTCCAATTTTTGGCAAAAACATGCCAATTATGTATCATTTTTTCATTCTTATTTTTAAAATGGCAAAATTAGGTGATTGGAACTTTTACTATTTCCAATTAGTTTTTTAAACCTTTTATAACTTTTTTCTTTTACACTTAGACAAGAAGTTCCCTTGGGGTACTTGACCACTAGGGGGCTCGATTGCTTGTGAATTATGCAGAAGGGTGTGCCAAGATTACTGCCTGTCTGAGTCATTTAAATGGTTAAACAGCAGGGATCGGAGCCAGCTTCGATCCCTGCTGTTAACAATGGGTGTCAGCTATAATAATCAGCCAACACCCACTGCCTCCAGAGTGTGTGAGCCAACGTCATAGCTCCTTACTGACAATAGGATGTACCCATACATCCGTTGTCGGTAAGGAGTTAATGGAGTTGTTTTTTTAAGTCAATCCTTTTTGAGTACTCTATTAGGGTATATAAACACCATGGACCCCTCTGCTAGCCTAAGATGAGCTACTGCAAACAGCTTTTGAAGACTCATTTAGGCTGGTGCAGAGACCGCTGGATATAACTGGGTTATGAATACAACAGATAACATGGAAAGCTGTGCTATCATGGTCAATGTAGACATTGCCACATCTGTACATGCAACATGTCTGAAAAGTTACTTAGAGGGTGTATTTTATAAAGAAAATCAGCTGTTATTACTGGAATAAGCCGAGTGTGGCCATATACCATATTTCTTCTGCAACAATTACAGAGTCATTTTATCATAGTGGCCATTTTTTTGCAAAAATTTCAATAAGATGTGCAACTATATATTTTATTTTTTTACTTTTGAATCATGTTCTTAGAATCTGAAGATAAGCTGCAATTTCGTGGCAGATTCAGTTACTAACACGTGATAGTTTTACTATCAGTTACTGAGAAACTCGTCCAAATGCCCTGGCTAATTAATGGGGTTGTCTCACTGCAAGGATTGCTTTTTGTGTTAAAGATCTTGCAAAAACAAGTCACTTTGCAATACATGTCCATTAACAGTGTCCTACCTATTCCTAGATATCCCCTCTTGTATGGGCTGCATCAGCTCTTCAGGTCGCTATAGCTACAGACCTATTGAATCTCTCATGATAGGCTGCCAGCACTGGTTTCTATAGTTACAGATGTGGCTTCTACTGCAGCCTAGTAGAAGCCAGTAAACACGTCCCTGAATTCAAAATGAAACCAAGAACACAGGACTGAGGTAAGATGAATCAATGTAGTGAGACAACCCCTTTAACTTCTTAGATGCTACAGACATCATCTAACTGGTAAGACAAAGGGAATGATTAGAGCAGCAGAGGAGCTGAGAAGAGGCTCTTACCCCCAGGCTTGAGGAAACAGGTGGCTGACCTCAGGAAACCTAAACCAGTGGAGACTGGTAAAAGTGAGGTTTTGGTGTGGCTGAACAGTGGGTTCAAAACACAGGTTAAAGAGGGTCTCTAAGGATGTTTAGTTAGTGGCTAGATGGCTGAGGGTTTAGTTTGCTTTGTTTCTGTATCCTGTTCATGTGCCTGTGAATAAAGCTGGCTGATCCCAGTGTTGGACAGAAACAATGTGGACCATGTGACATATGTTGGTGTGCCAATACCATTCCACCAAGGATGGCAATCCTGAAAGCAAAGCGTGACCCCCCAGGACATCCTAGAATGGCGTCCAAATGAGAGTGAGGTGTTACAATACGTTATACACACAAAAAAACCTGCACATATTAGGTACCCACACAACCTTAATAACCTGTAGCGTTAATATAATGGGTTATTTAGTGTGAAATGTGAATAGTGTAAAAAAAAAAATCAAAAATGCAAAAAACACTTTTATGTTCATGCTGAAAAAAGGTAAAAATATTGCACAGTAATTTATATGTAAACTACAACTTCTCCAGTATAAAACAAGTCCTCATACAACTGCGTCACTGAAAAAATAAAAAAAGTTATGACTGTTGAAACACAGGGAAGCAAAAACTAAAAAATGTACTGGTCATAAAGGCCTTTTTAAGCCTGGTGCTAGGGGAGTTAAAGTTTGCTCAATAACATTTAGGCAGCCTATGAAATACTGGAAGAATTTAGTCTGGTCAGATGAGACCAAAAACTGTCATCAGCCAAAAACACTATCCCAACAGTAAAGTTTGGAGATGGGAACATCATAGTGTGGGGCTGTTTTTCAGGATAGGCCTCGTTCACACGGCTTATTCTGGGACTGATTGGAGCCGTATGGTGCCGATTGCGCTGACAGTACGGCTCCATAGTCCCAAGTAACTAACGGTATCGCAGCTTTTTAATGAATTGGATTATGCTCCTCTCCCCGCTCGGCAAATCCGCCGCGGTTGGGGGAAAGTGAGGCACATTATTTACAGCGTGTATGCACGATTAAGAATGCTATGGGGTGGCGAGCTGTCGGACCCCCGCCCTGTGCACGGACTAAGCAATTAGGGGCGAAATCCAGTCAGGAATTACGTCGGAATAAACCGTGTGAACATTTGCCATACTGCCAAGGCAAACACTTTATATACATTGAAGGAGGATGATGAACAAAGTTGTGAGACACTCTTGAACTTATAAAAATAGACTGCCTTCAATACATTGATATCTTTTATATATCTCACTTGGGTTTACTTTTTTAATGTAACAACTCTCAGTGAGTACTGGTTGGATGGCCAGGAACTAACGAGCCTGATGCACATTTTGCCTGTTGCAGGCAGCCATTCATACCTGAGGACCATCGGTACTGAAGCAGTGGTTTAAATAATAGTGGATGACTATTATGCTAAGTACTCAAGTTTTAAACCTTTTGTGTATTGTAAGAATTTTGATGTAAGATTTTTTGGATTATATAAAGTTTTAACAGTACCGTTTTGCTCTATGTTGATTTGCTGAAACATTCGTATACAATCTGCTCCACTCCAGGATGAAGATGTAACAAGGGTGAATACTTTTGCAAGACAATGTTCTTCAAATGGGCGTAGCTTAAGGAGTGCATGAGGTTTTAGTACCAATGGGTTCTTCTGCCTTTAGGAAAACCTACGTATTGTTAATGAACATTTAGCTTGTTGGTTTCCCTTTTAATTTTGTTATTGGTCCTGGATTTCGAAGTTATGCTTATGATCCCAAACACATGCCAAGGATACTCTAAATTTGGTTTTAGTAAAAATAAAATGCTAAAATGGCCATTATATGAGCTGATCAGATTAATTCTATGAAAGGAGCTAAAGCTCAGAGTTCAAAGGAGGAGCCAACAGAAATTGCATGATTGAAAAATGTTTGTGAGGAAGAATGGGCCAATAATCCCTCTGAGCAATGCAACCCTACTGCTTTCATCATTAGAGGGGGCGTATTGAAGCTGTAATCCCCAACAGAGGCTTTTGTACAAAGTAAGCATGTTCAATACTTTTTCCCTATGTCATTTCTCATTATTACACATAACTTAATTTATGGACATCTATGATTTGATTTCTTTGCCTGTGTGGATTGGATGGGTTGTTAACAACTTATGGTGAGAATTTCATGTCAATAGCACCTTGAAAATGGGCGGTGTTCAATATTTATTTCACTTGCTGTGTATAAATATATATATATAGTGTAAATTTGGTGTGCCCTCAAAATAACTTAACACATAGTCATCAGTTTCTAAATCGCTAACAACAAAAGAGAGTACACCCCTCACAACTTTGTAAATATTGTATTGTATCTTTTTCTGTATATATTTTATTGTATACATATATTACAAAAATGGTGCTGCTGCATTTATAATAACACATGCTATAAAACTCTGATGATATTTATTCCTGACACGGCATAAAAAATGTAAACCAATGCCAGAATCGCTGTTTTTGTCAGTCCTGCCTTTGAAAAACACAATAAAAGTGAGCAAAAATTAAAAATGATACAAATAAAAACCGCGAGTTGTTCTGCAAAAAACAAGTCCTCATACAGCTCCCTCAAAGGACAAATTAAACTGTTATAGGTCTTTAAAAAAATGTGTTTTCATTGCTGTGTTGAAATTGTTTTTATTGTTCTACAGTAGTAAAATATTAAAAATGATATAAATTTGGTATCACTATAATCATACTGACCAGGAGAACAAAGATACCATGTCATTTCTACCGTAAGATAAACTCTATGAAAGCAAGTCCCAAAACACAATGACCAGAAACTACAATGTGCCCAGCAAAAAGCAAACCCTCAGATGGCAATATTGATGGAAAAATAAAAATATTATGGCTTCTGGATGTAATGACAGAAATAAATATTTTTAAAGTGTTTTTTCCCCTGCACAAACTGTAAAACATTAAAAAAAACTGAGTCATTTTGGTATCTTTGTACATTATACATCCATACAGCCATCATCAAGAGTATTAAAGGGGTTGTCTCACTATGAAGATCATAGTTTAAAATGAGGGGACCAAAAATCTAAACATGAACATCCTTGGTTACCATTAGCAAAGTGCTATGGTTTATGAGAACGGGCTGCTTTATTTTTGCTTAGCAAAGGTGTTGAGTCCAGGTCGGGTTACGCCCAGCTAAAGCATTGCTGGCTGTTGGCTGTGTGTTCTGTCCCGCGTAGGCTAAACTGATGCACTGAACAGTTCGCGGATGGGAACGCGCAGGGGGATGGATGAGAGAGAGAGAAAAAAATCACCCATCTTCCCCAGAGTCCTGAATGTCAGAAGTCCATTCTAGTCCCATGTAAAACAGAAATAGAAAACACAGCAGTCCCATGTAAGATGTGCAGTCTTACATCGGCGGACACAGGTAAATCTCATGTACAGTCCCATGTAAAAAAAACTTTTGTTAAACAGATGTGAGGTCCCACGTAAACCACTTGTGATACAGGTGTGCAGTCCCACGTAAACTACTTGTGAGAGAGATGTACAGTCCCATGTAAACACAATCAGTTAAAGCATATAGTTTTGTTCTGCAGATCTGTAGAGGTCAGAGGTGTAATCTGCAGGATTTATCACTGTGTGAGAGAGAGAGAGAGAGACAGAGAGAGAGAGAGAGAGACAGAGAAAAATGTTATGCTGGCTGTGATTGAAAGGAGTCAGAACACACTGCATTACTATGAGGGTGAATTGTTGTCCACTGTGAAAGGCACCTATAATGGGCAGGAAAATCAGATCTGGACCGTGGAGTAATGGAAGTAGGCGGCCATGTCAGCATAATCACATCTTCTTTAAAGGGAATGTGTCATCAAAAATTAATTATTGTTTAACTCACGTTTTTATGTCAAACACATTTTTTAAGAATTTTTGGTTATATTTCTTTTTAATTTTTCATATCACTTTCAATATTTTTTAATAATGCTTAAGTCCTGCAGTTTTCACTTTGGCCACTAAGCCTTGTTTGCACTGCTTTAACAGCAGTCAGAGAGATACTTTACAGCAGCTTCATGCACATAGGAGTCTTAATACTGTTTCTGTCCCATAGACTTCAATAGGACAGTTTTCTAGTCATGCTGTGTGACCTAGGAAGAATTCACTCTGCAGGGAGGAGGGGGCTGAGAGCTGTGACATCTCCTCTTGTGACTGGTGGATTCTGTGTTATCTATTCACACTGGTGTCTCCTTTCAGTTTGACCCTGCTTGTGTTAATAATGAACACACTGCTGAAAATCTTTATCTATAGGGCAGGAAGTGTCCCGACTATTATTAAGCTTAGTGGCCAAAGTGAAAACTGCAGGACTTAAGAATTATTAAAACATATTTAAAGTGATATTGAAAATTAAAAATAAATATAACCAAAATTTCTTTAAAAATGTGTTTAACATAAAAACGTGAGTTAAACAATAAGTCATTTTTGATGACACATTCCCTTTAATTTCATGTGGACGGCTGGGTCCATTTGAATTGTTTATCTGGGGAAGAAATGGCACAGGATGCATTATGGGAAGAAGGCAATTCAATGGAGGCAGTGTGATGCTCTCAGCAATGTTTTGTTGGGAAACTTTAGTTTCTACCATTCATATGAATGTTACTTTAACATGTGCCATCTAACTTAAAGGGGTTTTCCCACAAATGAATATGTGCTGCATGGTTGTGCACTCTCACTCAACTATATTTGGGACTCCTATTGAAGTGAATGGAGAGAACAGCCACAAGCACCACCCTCCTCATTCTCAAGCAGGTTCAGCTCATACTGTAGCTAGCTGTGAGCGTCCTGTGCAGCGCATAATTCACAAATGGGAAAACCCCTTTAACATTGTTGCAGACAAATATTTAAACCCTGTTATAGCAATGATAGTCCCTGGCAGTGGTCTTTTTCAGCAGGGTAATGCACCCTGCCACACTGAAAAAAGTGTTCAGGAGTAATTTGATTAACATGACAAAGCGTAAAAGATGCTTCCCTGGCCTCCTATTTCCCCATATCTCTATTTGATCAAGCATCCATGGGAACTACTGAAACAGCACATCCAATTCTTATACACCCTACCTCCCAATTTATAGGAATGAACCACTGTCGCCCGTCCGCAGACTTTAAGAGCGACATGTATGAACGTTGCCGCTAACAGGCCAGTTCTAAATCGCTTTAAGGCAGTGTAGAATGGACCAGAATGTATGACCCTGTTCTTCTGCAGGTCATACATACAGACACAGTGTAGAGTCAATACCACAAGTCTGGCTCAGGCACCACCTTTACCCTGGTCTGGCTGTTCTTCTGCAGGTCATACATACAGGGCAGTGTAGAGCCAATACCACAAGTCTGGCTCAGGCACCACCTTTACCCTGGTCTGGTTGTTCTTCTGCAGGTCATACATACAGGGCAGTGTAGAGTCAATACCACAAGTCTGGCTCAGGCACCACCTTTAACCTGGTCTGGCTGTTCTTCTGCAGGTCATACATACAGACGCAGTGTAGAGTCAATACCACAAGTCTGGCTCAGGCACCACCTTTACCCTGGTCTGGCTGCTCTTCTGCAGGTCATACATACAGGGCAGTGTAGACCAATACCACAAGTCTGGCTCAGGCACCAACTTTAAACTGGTCTGGCTGTTCTTCTGCAGGTCATACATACAGGAGCAGTGTAAAGCCAATAACACAAGTCTGGCTCAGGCACCACCTTTACCCTGGTCTGGCTGTTCTTCTGCAGGTCATACATACAGGGCAGTGTAAAGCCAATAACACAAGTCTGGCTCAGGCACACCATTACCCTGGTCTGGCTGTTACTTCTGCAGGTCATACATACAGGGCAGTGTAAAGCCAATACCACAAGTCTGGCTCAGACACACCTTTACCTGGTCTCCTGTTGTTCTGCAGGTCATACATACAGGGCAGTGTATAGCCAATAAGACAAGTCTGGCTCAGGCACCACCTTTACCCTGGTCTGGCTGTTTTTCTGCAGGTCACACAAACAGGGCAGTGTAGAGCCAATACCACAAGTCTGGCTCAGGAACCACCTTTACCCTGGTCTGGCTGTTCTTTCTGCAGGTCATACATACAGGGCAGTGTAGAGCCAATACCACAAGTCTGGCTCAAGCACCACCTTTACCCTGGTCTGTCTGTTCGTCTGCAGGTCATACATACAGGGCAGTGTTGAGCCAATACCACAACTCTGGCTCAGGTACCACCTTTACCCTGGTCTGGCTGTTCTTCTGCAGGTCATACATACAGGGCAGTGTAGAGCCAATACACAAAGTCTGGCTCAAGCACCACCTTTATCCTGGTCTGTGCTGTTCTCTGCAGGTCATACATACAGGGCAGTGTAGAGCCAATACCACAAGTCTGGCTCAGGTACCACCTTTACCCTGGTCTGGCTGTTCAACTTTCTGCACTAGGTTTGGATCAAAGATCATAAATGTGTCATTCCAATACCACAAGTCTGGCTCAGGCACCACCTTTATCCTGGTCTGGCTGTTCTTCTGCAGGTCATACATACAGGCGCAGTGTAGAACAAATACAACAAGTCTGGCACAGGTACCACCTTTACCCTGATCTGGCTGTTCTAACTGTTCTGCACCTAGGTTTGGCGTCAAAGAATCATAAATGTGTCTAATTCTATGAATGTGGTGTGACACGTCCCCAGATTGCCCCAAAACTTTGGCACATTAAAAATGTCTCTCCTGTGCTCATCACGCCAAAGTTGGGAGTGCGACTGTTCATACATCCATAGAACCGGTCTACTAAAGCTTTTTGACGCCAGAAAACTAGTGCAGGTTATAGGTCCCCCAGTGGGCATATAGTTAGGTTATAGGTCCCCAGAAAGTATATAGGCAGGTTATAGGTCCCCAGCAGGTATATATGTAGGTTCTAGGTTCCCCTGTGTGTATATAGTTAGGTTATATGTCCCCCAGCAGGTATATAGATAGTTTAAATGTCCCCAAGTTGGTATATAGGACGGTTATAGGTCCCCCAGCAGGTATCTAACTAGGTTATAGGTCTCCCAGAAGATATATAGGTAGGTTTTAGGACCTCCAGCAGATATAGTGGCAGGTTATAGGTCACCCAGCAGGTGTATAGGCAGGTTATATGTCCCCCAGCAGGTATGTAGGCAGGTTATATGTCCCTCAGTAGGTATACGTGTATAGGCAGGTTATATGTCCCACAGCAGGTAGAGAGGGCTAATTAAAAATAAAAAACTAACAGCACCCACCTTTCCTCTGCTCCCTGAAGCTCCTGCTGTCCTCCATCTTCCTGCACAGGCAGTGTGATGTCATCAAGCTGCGCAGGCAGCATGATGACACTCTCATGGCGCCTGTGCTGTGTACTTTGGTGAGCCGCATGCCCACTTGCAGCTCACGGGAGTACTCTGTGGAGTGGAGAGCCTTCACTCTCTGCTCCGCAGAATCCTGCAACTGTATATGTATCCAGAGGACACACATACAGTTAGTCCCCAGCACTACCGCCATTGCAGATTGCCAAGGTCCCAAGCCGATAGTTTAGCGACTGATATCGACTTGGGACTTTAATGGTCGGTGGATGACAGTGGCGGCGTCGGGAACTACTAAGTTGCATGTAATGTCGGGAGATCTCACGTGGGCTGGTCAGAGCTAGTTCGGGGGGGGAAATGTGGCACGCAGGCCATACAATGCCTAGGTCTGGCCTAAATGTGTTTGTTATGTTGTTGAAATTCCACTCTTGCAAGTGTATATCTCATTTTGTCTCCCATCGTTGAGGTCGACCTATGATGTCAATTCCTTATCTTTTTAAGTGGGAGAACTGACTAAATATTTTTTTCCCCACTGTATGTAAACTTTTGACTTTGCAGAAAGTAATAAAAATTACTTAAAAATTTTTCTCTCTCATTATTCTGGCATTTGGCAAATATAAATAATTTTGGTTCCTAATTGACCTAAAACAGGTAAGGTTTATTCTGATTTCATGTCAGATAGTGAGAAAAACATGCAGATATGTCTTCTTATATAGTGTATGTAAGCTTCTGGTTTCAACTGTATATACAATATTATGACACTGACTTAGTATGGCTGATCAGTATGTGAACCCCAAAATGGTGTTATTAGAAATGCAACTCAATCTGCAAAAAAGAAGCTACAAGAATAGAAAAAAAAAATTTCTGGTTCATGGAAGGTGGGAATAGAGAACAAAACAAAAAAAAACCTTGAAGGGTTACAGTGGTCGACCAGTTTCTTCTAGAAACAGCTCCACATCTGTCCATGAGTTATGTCCGGCAATCCAGCTCTGTACATGGAAGGGAACTTAATTTAACACTGCAATCCCACACACAGTCTATAAATTGGTGCGGTACCTATTTTAGGAAGAAAGCAACATTGTTTTTTGTTTATTTATTTTATTTTTTAACACTGGAAATTTTCAATGGGTTACCACCTTCTTTTAAACTTATATTGCTAGGACATGCCAAAACCTTATGATCTGTGAGGATCAGATTTCTGGGACCCCCACATATCTCAGGTGAAGCAACAGACATTCCCTCAGTGTCTTTAGTTGTAAGTGGAGCTTTGGTCAATTATCATGCATAGTGGTAGGATGATAGCAGCACTGTGAATCACTATGGGTCCCAACAGTCATAACCCCAAGTAGCCCAAAGCTCAAATCAGGACTTTATACTAACTGCTTAAAACAGCAAAATGTTATCAATATACAAGAAGAAAACAGAAACAATGGCAATTGTGCAGATGTATTGAATTTATTGAATGGTGCTTCTCTCTGGTGGCGGCTTAGGAGAAAACTTAGAAAACATTAATCTAATGTGATTCAGGGGAAAGCGATGGGTCATGGCAATTTTTTGGTGATTACCACATACTGTTTGTATATAAGCAGAGAGTCCCAAATGTCTAACCCATGTGGGCACTGAGGACCAGGAACCATTGTTAGAGCACACTGCTAAATAATACGTGTTCAACAGAATACAGACAAGTAACTCTTAGCAGAACAGTTGTGATATTCATGGATGATAAAAAAAGATGTGAATATAGACTGGGATGGATGAATCACTCTCTGATGCTTCATCTAAGCCTTTAAGATACTGTACAACTATTTTTTTCTAACCTAAAACACATGTACTGTAGGTGCAGACTGTCAAACCACAAATTGCACATCTTAGCTCTGATTTTTAATGATGTCTATAAATATAACAACAGCCTGAAGTGTGAAAGTGTTATCTGTAGTATAAAAATCCTGTAAATGGGAAATATATCTAATCTTCTATGTTATCCGGCCTTACTGTTTTGTGCTGAATTCTAAAAAGTCCAATATTTTAATAACATATATAGGTCCATTTCGTATGAGGTATGCAGTAGTACAGTATTACAGGGAGGTATGAGGTATGTGGTGTCTCTCTGGCTGTGATGTGGCAGTAGTACAGTATTACAGGGAGGTATGAGGTACATGGTGCCTCTCTCTGGCTGTGATGTGGCAGTAGTACAGTATTACAGGGAGGTATGAGGTATGTGGTGCCTCTCTCTGGCTGTGATGTGGCAGTAGTACAGTATTACAGGGAGGTATGAGGTACATGGTGTCTCTCTCTGGCTGTGATGTGGCAGTAGTACAGTATTACAGGGAGGTATGAGGTACATGGTGTCTCTCTCTGGCTGTGATGTGGCAGTAGTACAGTATTACAGGGAGGTATGAGGTACATGGTGTCTCTCTCTGGCTGTGATGTGGCAGTAGTACAGTATTACAGGGAGGTATGAGGTATGTGGTGTCTCTCTCTGGCTGTGATGTGGCAGTAGTACAGTATTACAGGGAGGTATGAGGTACATGGTGTCTCTCTGGCTGTGATGTGGCAGTAGTACAGTATTACAGGGAGGTATGAGGTATGTGGTTCCTCTGGCTGTGATGTGGCAGTAGTACAGTATTACAGGGATGTATGAGGTATGTGGTTCCTCTGGCTGTGATGTGGCAGTAGTACAGTATTACAGGGATGTATGAGGTATGTGGTTCCTCTGGCTGTGATGTGGCAGTAGTACAGTATTACAGGGAGGTATGAGGTATGTGGTGCCTCTCTCTGGCTGTGATGTGGCAGTAGTACAGTATTACAGGGAGGTATGAGGTATATGGTGTCTCTCTCTGGCTGTGATGTGGCAGTAGTACAGTATTACAGGGAGGTATGAGGTACATGGTGCCTCTCTCTGGCTGTGATGTGGCAGTAGTACAGTATTACAGGGAGGTATGAGGTACATGGTGTCTCTCTCTGGCTGTGATGTGGCAGTAGTACAGTATTACAGGGAGGTATGAGGTATGTGGTGCCTCTCTCTGGCTGTGATGTGGCAGTAGTACAGTATTACAGGAGGTATGAGGTATGTGATGTCTATCTCTGGCTGTGATGTGGCAGTAGTACAGTATTACAGGGAGGTATGTGGTGCCTCTCTCTGGCTGTGATGTGGCAGTAGTACAGTATTACAGGGAGGTATGAGGTACATGGTGTCTCTCTCTGGCTGTGATGTGGCAGTAGTACAGTATTACAGGGAGGTATGAGGTACATGGTGTCTCTCTCTGGCTGTGATGTGGCAGTAGTACAGTATTACAGGGAGGTATGAGGTATGTGGTTCCTCTCTCTGGCTGTGATGTGGCAGTAGTACAGTATTACAGGGAGGTATGAGGTATGTGGTGCCTCTCTCTGGCTGTGATGTGGCAGTAGTACAGTATTACAGGGAGGTATGTGGTGCCTCTCTCTGGCTGTGATGTGGCAGTAGTACAGTATTACAGGGAGGTATGAGGTATGGTGTGTCTCTCTGGCTGTGATGTGGCAGTAGTACAGTATTACAGGGAGGTATGAGGTATGTGGTGCCTCTCTGGCTGTGATGTGGCAGTAGTACAGTATTACAGGGAGGTATGAGGTATGTGGTGCCTCTCTCTGGCTGTGATGTGGCAGTAGTACAGTATTACAGGGAGGTATGAGGTACATGGTGCCTCTCTCTGGCTGTGATGTGGCAGTAGTACAGTATTACAGGGAGGTATGAGGTATGTGGTGCCTCTCTGGCTGTGATGTGGCAGTAGTACAGTATTACAGGGAGGTAGGAGGTATGTGATCCTTGTCTCTGGCTGTGATGTGGCAGTAGTACAGTATTACAGGGAGGTAGGAGGTATGTGATCCTTGTCTCTGGCTGTGATGTGGCAGTAGTACAGTATTACAGGGAGGTATGAGGTATGTGGTGCCTCTCTGGCTGTGATGTGGCAGTAGTACAGTATTACAGGAAGGTATAAGGTATGCTGTGTCTCTCTGGCTGTGATGTGGCAGTAGCACAGTATTACAAGGAGGTATGAGGTATGTGATCCCTCTCTCTGGCTGTGATGTGATAGTAGTACAGTATTACAGGGAGGTATGAGGAGCCTCTCTCTGGCTGTGATGTGGCAGTAGTACAGTATTACAGGGAGGTATGTGGTGTCTCTCTCTGACTGTGATGTGGCAGTAGTACAGTATTACAGGGATGTATGAGGTATGTGGTGCTTCCCTCTTTCTGTGATGTGATAGTAGTACAGTATTACTGGTAGTTATGAGGTGTCTCTCTCTGGCTTTGATGTGGCAGTAGTACAGTATTACAGGGAGGTATGAGGAGCCTCTCTCTGGCTGTGATGTGGCAGTAGTACAGTATTATAGGGAGGTATGAGGTATGTGGTCCCTCTCTCTAGCTGTGATGTGGCAGTAGTACAGTATTACAGGGAGGTATGTGGTTGCTCTCTCTGGCTGTGATGTGATAGTAGTACAGTATTACAGGGAGGTATGAGGAGCCTCTCTCTGGATGGGGTGTGGCAATTAGTTTAACAGAGGTAGGAGGTACATGGTCCCTCTCTAAGGCTGTGATGTGGCAGTAATACAATATTATGATAAGGTATGAGGTACAGGTTGCCTCTCTATGGCTATGATGTTGCAGAAGTACAGTATTACAGGGAGGTGTGGGGAACACAGTTGTTCTCTATGTCAGTTTTCTTTACAGCAGAATTCACAAACATACGTATGTAGTGTGCTCTCAGCGAGTTTCAATTTTTTGCTACTATGTTAAAAATGTTAGGGCCTAGGGAACTGAAACCTTCAAAAACTCTTGACTTACCTATGTGTTAATTTGTTTGCAAATTGATCCTGTCATTTGGTCATGCATAAAGAACATACAGCATTCATAGCGATTTTTTAGTAAATATATCCAAATATGTCGGAAACTGTAGGTGACTGAGAGCTGAAATCTGGTCTAAAAAATGTGGTGCAGATTGATCCAGTTGATCCGTGCTAACAGCAGGGATCATAGCTGTCTCCAGTCTCTGCTGTTTAACCTGTTTGACACAGCAGCTGAGGCATCTAAATAAATGAGGAACAGTGCTGAATAATGTTTCTTCCTCTTATCGCCTCCTCCACCCCCACAACAAGACCACATGGATTCTGAACAGTTACCATGGCAGCTGGAAGCCTAATAAAAGTTCTTAGGCAGGAAGTAGTAGAACCACTATCTTGGTACACCCTTCTGCATTGTTTGTATAATGCAGAAGGGTAAACACACAATCAAGCCCCCTAGGGGTCAAATACCCTAAGGAGACTGCTTGTACAAGTCAAGAAAATAAGTTTTAAAAGTATGAAAAATAGTAAAATATAAGTTCAAATCAGCCCCATTTTGCCATTTTAGATCTGAAAAAAATAAGTTATACATAATTGGTATCACCACGTGCATATAAATCTATTAAACCTATTCAAATATAACATCATTCATCCCATACACTAGACATCACAGAAGTGGATTAAAAAGTGATCATAACAAAGTATCTATCTTAAAATGATATCAGGTTTATAGGTGGAATACTAAAAAAAATATTTTTGACAGAAAATGGCACTGCAGCACAAATATTTTTCTGTAAAAGTTATAAAACATAGCGAAAACCCTACAAATTTGGTATTAGTGAAATTGTACCAACCTGCAGAATAAAGATAACATAGAGTATCCTTTATACTGTAGACTGAACATGATAAAAACAAAAGCCCCACACAAAATGGCTCTAGTATTTTTTTTTTTTTCACATTTCACCTCACATTACATGGTACGGGAAAGGCCACCGTTGAAAAGTCCCACAAAGAACAAGCTATCATAGGTCTTTGTAGATTCTCTGAGGCACTCACCCTAAAATGAAACTGCTACTCAGGAATTCAAGGCATTATGGGAAAGGGGCTGAGAAGCCCACAGCGCACTCTGTTGGTTGTAACAAATTCTCAATTTGCTTTTGACCCACCGAGTTTTGAGAAAGCAAAAAATATTTTTTAGCCAAGCCAGTATCTCTCATCTACAGACAATGCTGTTTCAGGATTTTTGTCCCTCTTCAGTGCAGAGTAGAGAAGATACTGGCTGGCTGTGTGGGAGGCATCGGGTAGCTCAGGAAGGGAAGATCTCTCCTTAAGGAGAGCACCGAACGAACGGCTTGTAGAGTTTTTGTTTTGCCTTTTCGCCCTCTACTTAGCATCTGCATATCACAAGGCATTATGGGAAAGGGGCTGAGAAGCCCACAGCGCACTCTGTTGGTTGTAACAAATTCTCAATTTGCTTTTGACCCACCAAGTCTTGAGAAAGCAAAAAGGATTTTTTAGCCAAGCCAGTATCTCTCATCTACAGACAATGCTGTTTCGGGATTTTTGTCCCTCTTCAGTGCAGAGTAGAGAAGATACTGGCTTGGCTAAAAAATCCTTTTTGCTTTCTCAAGACTCGGTGGGTCAAAAGCAAATTGAGAATTTGTTACAACCAACAGAGTGCGCTGTGGGCTTCTCAGCCCCTTTCCCATAATGCCTTGTGATATGCAGATGCTAAGTAGAGGGCGAAAAGGCAAAACAAAAACTCTACAAGCCGTTCGTTCGGTGCTCTCCTTAAGGAGAGATCTTCCCTTCCTGAGCTACCCGATGCCTCCCACCCAGCCAGCCAGAAACTTCACTACTCTGCACTGAAGATGGACAAAAATCCTGATACAGCGTTGTCTGTAGATGAGAGATACTAGCTTGGCTAAAAAAAATCCTTTTTGCTTTCTCAAGACTCGGTGGGTCAAAAACAAATTGAGAATTTGTTACAACCATCAGAGTGCGCTGTGGGCTTCTCAGCCCCTTTCCCATAATGCCTTGTGATATGCAGATGCTAAGTAGAGGGCAAAAGGGCAAGACAAAAACTCTACAAGCCGTTCGTTCGGTGCTCTCCTTAAGGAGAGATCTTCCCTTCCTGAGCTACCCGATGCCTCCCACACAGCCAGCCAGTATCTTCTCTACTCTGCACTGAAGAGGGACAAAAATCCCGAAACAGCGTTGTCTGTAGATGAGAGATACTGGCTTGGCTAAAAAATCCTTTTTGCTTTCTCAAGACTCGGTGTGGGTCAAAAGCAAATTGAGATTTTGTTACAACCAACAGAGGGCGCTGTGGGCTTCTCAGCCCCTTTTCCATAATGCCTTGTGATATGCAGATGCTAAGTAGAGGGCGAAAAGGCAAAACAAAAACTCTACAAGCCGTTCGTTCGGTGCTCTCCTTAAGGAGAGATCTTCCCTTCCTGAGCTACCCGATGCCTCCCACACAGCCAGCCAGTATCTTCTCTACTCTGCACTGAAGGACAGAAATCCCGAAACAGCGTTGTCTGTAGATGAGAGATACCGGCTTGGCTAAAAAATCCTTTTTGCTTTCTCAAGACTCAGTGGGTCAAAAACAAATTGAGAATTTGTTACAACCAACAGAGTGCGCTGTGGGCTTCTCAGCCCCTTTCCCATAATGCCTTGTGATATGCAGATGCTAAGTAGAGGGCAAAAAGGCAAAACAAAAACTCTACAAGCCGTTCGTTCGGTGCTCTCCTTAAGGAGAGATCTTCCCTTCCTGAGCGACTCAGGAATTCAGACATGGGTACATATCGCTTAAAAAGCACATCCATGTAAACACTGTGTTGTCTATTAAGCATTTTGGGTCCTCCGACACTTTCTCAAAGCGTGTAAGATGCAAGATGGCCATAGGTTCACAAGAATGTGCTTTTTCAATAGTATGTACACACATCTGAAGTGCTGAATAAAAACTTCATTTTATGGTGAGTGCAGCAGAGGAATTGGTCTTCTTTATATATTTGGACTTTTTGTACTGCTTCTATGTTCTTCTGAGTAGTGTTGAGCGATTTTTATCGACAAAGTTGAAATCGGCAAGGTTTTTATGGTGATCAAAATTTCCAGATCATGCGATAATTAAGGTTAAAATCTGAGCATCATCTATTAAGATCGCGCCTTTTTCGGCGCTTCCTGTAATTTTGGCGGCCAGCAAATCAGATTACAGAATAGAGCAGGGTGAGATGTGTGTGCGACGTCATGACTGGGATGTGTATGGTTGCGATTGGCTGGAAAAATCACATAACCTCGTTTTACATAGAACAGCGTTTCCTGTTTCAGCCTCAGTGTCTCTCAGCGTCTCATAGGGATAGGACCTGCGCTCTGCCTGTGGCCAAACAGCTCAGTGAAATTAGTCTATTTCTGCACAGAGAAACCTCTACTATTAGCTGTGATCCTTCCAATTTAGTTAGATTAGAGATTTGAACATTTTATGTAGTTAGCTAGAGAATTTTAAAGCAGCATCTACCGCTGTAAATTCACGGCGGGGGGAGCAGGGGGGGGGGCCCCGCGGGCGAACACAGACAAGCTCTATCTATAAAGAACACTGGATAAAGTTCACCAAGACTTAGTGTAGACATTGTAGTGGAATATCTTTATTATTAACAGTTTGCTATTGAAATATTTCCTGGATATTGGGCAGCCTGAACTTATATTGGATACACATCATTTCTAGTAACTGCAGGTCTCTTTGTTAGGTGCAAAACTCCACTTTTATTATCAGTATACATTTCAGATAGGTGTTCATTTTAATTTTACCCATTACACCTGTGACTGTTGATATATCCACCTTGCAGTTAAATTACAATCCAGCAATCTTGTAGTCAGCACAGGTTGTTTGTTGCCAAAAATACCGTGTATCATACGAAAACATAACAGTTACGTGTTTTTTGACTTTTGCGCACCCAGCATTGTTCATTGACGCAGCATCTACATAAATGTTAAAACAGCAATTCTATATTCACCACAGGTGAATTGAAAGGTGCAAAAAATACCATGTATCATTCGAAAACATAACAGTTACGTGTTTTTTGACTTTTGCACACCCAGCATTGTTCATTGACGCAGCATCTACGTAAATCTTAAAACAGCAATTCTATAGTCACCACAGGTGAATTGAAAGGTGCAAATAATACCGTGTATTATACAAAAACATAACAGATACGTGTTTTTTGACTTTTTCGCACCCAGCTTTGTTCATTGACGCAGCTTCCACGTAAATCTTAAAACAGCAATTCTATAGTCACCACAGGTGAATTGAAAGGTGCAAAAAATACCGTGTATTATACGAAAACATAACAGATACAGACATAACAGACTCCTTTTCCCGGCACTTTTTATTCTGGGTGTCATTCAGGTTTTCTGGTCATGCTGCGGCACAGCACAGTTATAGTCAATGTCCAGTGAAACTAAAATGGTGGTTGAAAGACTCCTTTTTCCGGCACTTTTTAATCTGTGGGTCAGACAGGTTTAATGTCATTCTGCGGTACAGGACATATAAAGTCAATGTCCAGTGAAACTAAAATGGTGGTTGAAAGACTCCTTTTTGCGGCACTTTTTAAATCTGGGGGTCATGCAGGTTTGGGGCTCATGCTGCGTTCCAGGACAGGGATATTCATTGTCCAGTTCAAGTAACATGATGGTTCAAATCATACTGCCTTCTGGCACTTTTTAATTTGTGGGTGATGCAGGTTTAAGTGTCAGGCTGTGGTACAAGACAGGGATAGTGAATGGTCTGTGACTTTTTTTCTGTGACTTTTATAACCTAAGTGTGTTGCCTAAGATGTAGCACGTATCCATTTGACTGTTGTGGATGTTAATTTCAGCTTCTCCAGCCATGTTTGGGTGTAATAATGAAGGTGTTTTTGCTCTCCCATAGACTTTAATGGTAATCGCTCATAATCGATGCTCACTATCGAAAAACCTTATCGATAGCGTCTGACTATCGACTATCGCTCGATCTCGATAGCCAACGCAATCGCTCAACACTACTTCTGAGTAAAACAATGTAGTTTTGAAATGCATGCATGACTAAGAGTTTCCATGAACCTATATGGAGCAGTGCTGATATTTCCTCTTTATTTGGAAGGAAAAATAAAAAAGTTATGGCTCTTAGAAAGTAGGGAGAAAAAAAAATGAAGAGCCAACAATTATGACCATTCCGTGGGGAAGGGTTAATATGTTGAGAAGGTCCTATAGAGTTGAAACAAGGTCTAAAACCTTCCAATGCACCTGATTTAGCTACAGTGCCTTGCAAAAGTATTCGGCCCCCTTGAACTTTTCAACCTTTTGCCACATTTCAGGCTTCAAACATAGAGATATAAAATGTACATTTTTTTGTGAAGAATTAACAACAAGTGGGACATAATTGTGATGTGGAACGAAATTTATTGGATATTTTAAACTTTTGTAAAAAAAAAAAACTGAAAAGTGGGGCATGCAATATTATTCGGCCCCTTTACTTTCAGTGCAGCAAACTCACTCCAGAAGTTCAATGAGGATCTCTGAATGATCCAATGTTGTCCTAAATGACTGATGATGATAAATATAATCCACCTGTGTGTAATCAAGTCTCCGTATAAATGCACCTGCTCTGTGATAGTCTCAGGGTTCTGTTTAAAGCGCAGAGAGCATCATGAAGACCAAGGAACACACCAGGCAGGTCCATGATACTGTTGTGGAGAAGTTTAAAGCTGGATTTGGATACAAAAAGATTTCCCGAACTTTAAACATCCCAAGGAGCACTGTGCAAGCGATCATATTGAAATGGAAGGAGTATCAGACCACTGGAAATCTACCAAGACCCGGCCGTCCCTCTAAACTTTCATCTCAGGCAAGGAGAAGACTGATCAGAGATGCAGCCAGGAGGCCCATGATCACTCTGGATGAACTGCAAAGATCTACAGCTGAGGTGGGAGAGTCTGTCCATAGGACAACAATCAGTCGTACACTGCACAAATCTGGCCTTTATGGAAGAGTAGCAAGAAGAAAGCCATTTCTCAAAGATATCCATAAAAAGTCTCGTCTAAAGTTTGCCACAAGCCACCTGGGAGACACCAAACATGTGGAAGAAGGTGCTCTGGTCAGATGAAACCAAAATCGAACTTTTTGCAAAACGATATGTTTGGTGTAAAAGCAACACAGCTCATCACCCTGAACACACCATCCCCACTGTCAAACATGGTGGTGGCAACATCATGGTTTGGGCCTGCTTTTCTTCAGCAGTTACAGGGAAGATGGTTAAAATTGATGGGAAGATGGATGGAGCCAAATACAGGGCCATTCTGGAAGAAAACCTGTTGGAGTCTTCAAAAGACCTGAGACTGGGACAGAGATTTATCTTTCAACAAGACAATGATCCCAAACATAAACCAAAATCTACAATGGAAGGTTCCCAAATAAACGTCTCCAGGTGGTAGAATGACCAAGTCACAGTCCAGACCTGAATCCAATTGAGAATCTGTGGAAAGAGCTGAAAACTGCTGTTCACAAACGCTCTCCATCCAATCTCACTGAGCTCCAGCTGTTTTCCAAGGAAGAATGGGCAAGAATTTCAGTCTCTCGATGTGCAAAACTGGTAGAGACATACCCCAAGCGACTTGCAGCTGTAATCGCAGCAAAAGGTGGCACTACAAAGTATTAACTTAAGGGAGTTGAATAATTTTGCACACCCCACTTTTCAGTTTTTTATTTTTTACAAAAGTTCCAATAAATTGCGTTCCACTTCACAATTGTGTCCCACTTGTTGTTGATTCTTCAGAATACTTTCGCAAGGCACTGTATGTGCCAAATTTGGTGCAGATTGGTCATTTGGCCATGCATAGAGAACATAGATTGCACAAGAGAAAATCATGTTTATATATATGGAGATAATGCTGGGTCTGACCAGTCTTGAACCTAATATATTGTGTAGTACTTGAGTTTCTTTGTGTGCCAACCTTCTTGTCCTTATGAGATGGAGAGTCCATAACCAAACTGAATCTTAAATTGGCACTAAATATAATGCTCCCCCCCACCAGATTAACATAATTCGCATTTGCATGTTAAAGTTTAGGGTATGAGCCACGCATTTATTGCCTACAGCACAACTGGATACCATGAGGCAATAAAATCTTACTGAAAGTTTTGGTTTTGTTTTTTTTCAGAACATGTTTTCATACTTACTTGTGATGAAATTCAATCCCATCACTGGAAGTAAATATTGAAGCCTAAAGGTGCTGAATACTAAAACTGCATATACCCTTTCTACATTAGCTTCTCAATGGTTTAAATAGTTGCTTATTTATAGATTGCATTTTTTTTTTTTTTTACCTTAGGGAAATCTCACAGTCTTCGATACGGCAGCATAAGGTAGTGACAGACAAGCTGATTCCTGTATTGTGTCTGGTACAGGTATCTGTTGCGTTGCTTACACTTTATCAGTGGCAGCGCTCACATTGCATTGTGAAGGAGTCATCGTATTCATCATCTGCAGGTTCTCTCTGCCCTCGAGGCGCTGATTGACAGCTGGTTCCCTATTACTGTGCATAGAGTAAAAACTGTCATTCAGCAACCAGAGGCCAAGGGAAGTTCATGGATACCAAGGACTCCTTAGCTTGTGAATATCATTTAGAGGACTCTTTCTCACATCGTGATATAAGCATTGCAACTAATGAAGTATAAAACTACACAACGGGCATCAGCCTACCTGATACTATTTTATGCTGCCCTCAGAGACAGAAGCATAAGGTTGGGGACAGATTCCATTTAATACAGGGAGTGAAGGTCACAGAATAGATTGAGAGTTATTCGTAAAAAATGTGAATTGGGTTAAAGGGACTGAAACACCAGATACTCTCCTTGTGAGATGCCTAAAGGGATATTGTGGAGTGTGTGATACTCCATATACCATACCTTATGGGCCATTAGAAAAACTCAATAGACGATCTAGTTTTATTATGTACTTTCTAATTTGTAAGTAACGCAGATATACAGTATTTGCAGTTCTGGATGCACTGCCATTGGTCACTTTCTACAGTGGGAGAACAACCTAGTTTCAGCGTATACTTACAAACAACACATACATACCCTAGAGACAATTTTATAAAAAGTTAATATTCTCATTGGTATTACTCTAAATATAGGCACATTCTCATAGGTATAAAAAAGCTACCAAAACATTATTTTAACTTTGTAGATGTTGCCTCTTTTGGACATTAATTTAAGAAGCTCAATTTTGTATGACAACAGTGCTAATGGTTGAGCCAGTATGGTGGTGGCTAGTGTCCACATTTTATTAATATAGAACATGAAGATAGAGGTGGAGCTCAGTTATTTTCAGATTCGATTTGAAACAGCAGGGAACAGTGTTAAAAACCATTTTAGCCACAAGAACCACACAATTTTAGATTCTTGGGTGTAAAATGTAATAGAGTAGTGTTTGTCCAACAGTCATCCTTGGCGTTCAGCCCACCTAAGAATAGATTCCAATCTCTTAGCTGAAGCTCCACTGTTTACATGTTGATCTCTCATTTATTTAGACAGCCATAAATGTTAAGCTATGCCCTTGTGAATGTGTACAGTCTTTCCAGTTGATTATCCATGGAAAACGGGATTTATGTGCAGACACAGATACCTCTTTCATTTGCCAGAAGTTACTTAGGCTAAACAACCAGATTACTATGGAATTTCATGGTAATTTGTTCTATTGAGCCACAGCAACTAATTAGAATCATATCACAAAATGAGTAAATAATAAACTATACCTTTAATAATGTCATTTTAGTAAACATCAGATATTTTTCTACTTTGTGCACCAGAAAATTATTTAATTACTCAGGAAAACTGATCTTGACCTAGATGTATCCAGATAACAATTATCTATTTTTATATTTATCTTACCTTGGCTGTATAAAAATGTAGCCTCAAATAAATAAAAAAGAATTACAAACACAAAAAAAGTTTCACACATACAATAAAAATCAAAATAAGAGTAATAAAAATAATAATATGCTATTTAAATGAGTACATACCGTATCTCACAAAAGTGAGTACACCTCTCACATTTTTGTAAACATTGTTTTATATATTTTCAGGGGACAACACTGGAGATAAGACACATTGATACAATGTGCTACAAGTGCGTAAAGTGTGCCTACAGTGTCAATATTTTGTGTGGCCACTATTATTTTCCAGCTCTACCTTAACTTTCTTGGGCGGGGAGGTCACTAGAGCTCACAGGTTTCAGCCAATGGAATCCTCTTCCTCTCCTCCATGATGAAATCATGGAGCTGGTGGATGTTACAGACCTTGCGCTCCTCCACCTTCAATTTGAGGATACCCCACAGATGTTCCATTGGGTTTAAGTCTGGAGACATCCTTGGCCAGTCCAGCAACTTTACCCTCATTTTCTTTAGCAGGGCAGTGGTCATTTTGCAGGTGTGTTTAGGGTCATTATCATGTTGAAATACTGCCCTGTGGCCCAGTTTCCAAAGAAAGGGGACCATGTTCTGCTTCAGTATCGTACAGTACATGTTGGCATTCATGGTTCCTGCAATGAACTGTAGCTTCTCACAGTTGGTAGCAATCATGCAGCCCCAAACTACGACACTTCCACCACCATGCTTGACTGTAGGCAAGACACACGTGTCTTTGTACTCCTCACCTGGTTGCCGCCACACATACTTGACACCATCTGAACCAAATAAGTTTATCTTGGTGTCATCAGATCACAGGCCATGTTTACAAGACATATACTTAGTCTGCTTGTCTTCAGCAAACTGCAGGCTTTCTTGTGCATCATCTTTAGAAGAGAGTTCCTGCTGGGACTACAGACATGCAGACCAATTTGATGCATATGGTGTATGGCGTATGGTCTAAGCACTAACCGGCTGATCCCCCACCCCTTTAACCTCGCAGCACTGCTGGCGCATTCATACATCTATTAAGACAATCTCTGGATATGACACTGAGCATGTGCACTCAACTTCTTTGCTCGACCATAGAGAGGCCTGTTCTGAATAGAACCTGTCTTGCTAAACCGCTGTATGGTCTTGATCACGGTGTTGCACCTCAATATCAGGGTGTTGTCATTTTTCTTATAGCCTAGGCCACCTTTATGTAGAGCAGCAATTCTTTTTTTAGATCTTTAGAGAGTTCTTTGCCATGATGTGCCATGTTGAACTTCCAGTGACCAATATGAAAGATTGTGACCCATTCACACCTGAGACCTTATAACACTAACAAGTCCCATGACACTGTGTAGGGAAAATAGCAAATTGGGCACAATTTTTACATTTTCACTTAGGGGGTGTACTCACTTTTGTTACCAAAGGTTTAGACATTGATGGCTGTGTGTTGAGCTACTTTGAGAGGGCAGCAACTAGAATGACTGGGAGAGACTAAATCATTTCCTGGTAGGTTGCCATGATTATCTGAAGCCATGCTGATTGTATCACAAAGCTGCTCCAGACTGAATCTAGCTCCATGATTGGTGCTGTCTACTTTAAAAAAAAACAAAAAAAACCCAGAGCATTTAATAGTTTAAACAGCAAACTGTGGTACATAAGATGTGACATTTATGGTATTATTTGCTGAATAAGAATGAGGCTCTTCTTGTGTAATGAAAATGTTCACACATGCATGTCATATTTAGCTTTGCACATTACTGTTAGACATATGATCACTGTTCTATATCTCTTTTCATAGCAATTCCATAGCTTTGCACAGAGGTTACATAGTACGGTTGAAAAAATACATATGTCCATCCAGTTCAACCAAGGGTGGGGAAAGATGTGGATGAAGGGAGGAAGATAAGGAGTTTAAGCCTAGTTTTCCTACTGATGAAGGCTTTGAAACCCATAAGACAAGAACCGATCTGCTCTATGGAAGATTTCATATCTGATCCCAGAGTTGCCATCAGACTGGATCTAGAATTTTATATAGCTACATATATAATATATATATTAATATTCTTTAGTTTCAGATAGTTATCTAAGCCTTTCTTGAAACTCACAACCTGCTGTGACCACAGATTCACAGTTCTTACAGTGAAGAACACTTTTCTCCTCTGGAAATTGAATCCATTTTTCTCTAGTCGAAGGGAATGTCCCCTAGTGTTTTGAGGGGGCTTTACATGAAATAGTTTTTCCCCATACTTTTTGTAGGGACCATTTATATATTTATATAAATTAATCAAGTCCCCCTGAAGCAGTCTTTTCTCAAGACTAAATAAGTTTAATTCTTCTAACCTCTCCTCATAACTAAGATGCTCCATTCCCCTTATTAGTTTGGTTGCTCTCTCTCTAGCTCCATTACATCGATTCTATAAACTGTAGCCCAGAACTGAGCAGCATATTCTGTGAGGACGCACCAATGCTTTATACAGTGGTAAAATTACATCCTTGTTCCCCAAGTCCATGCTTCTTTTAATACACGCCAATATCTTACTTGCCTTAGAGGCAGCTGATTGACACTGCAAGCTGTTCTGTAGTCTATGATCTACAAGAACGCCCAGATCTTCTCAACAAGCGATTCTCCCAGTTTTTCTCCCCCTTGGACATATGATGCCTGCAGATTATTCGTACCCAGATGCAGAAACTTACATTTATCCCCATTGAACTTCATTTGCCAAGTGGATGCCCAAGCACTCAGTGTGTCCAGGTCTGCTTGCAATTTATGAACATCTTCCATAGATTGTACTGCACTACATAGTTTGGTGTCATCTGTAAAAATAGAAACAGTGCTATCGATCCCTTCCATTGTCTTCACTTACATCTGTTCCTGTCTACAGTGGATCTAAAACATCGCTCAAACACATACTCTAATACTCCTATACATTTCATAGAAGTAAATTTATCAGCATATTTTTGCAGCATGTTAGGAAATGATAATACCCTTAGTCAGATCCAAACCTAAGACCCGACTGCTGCAAGACAACAGTACCAACCACTGTGTTATTGTGCTCTGTTATATAGTGCTTGTCTGAAACTTACTGTGGGGCCAAGAGATTATAGGGATCGATTAAGATTTATCAGGCTGATGGTTCTTTGATATACAGCACTGCTAGTATTACCTTTACTGTTGCTATTTATACTGTTGCGTCAGTTTACTGTCATTTTGTGATAGGATCCCATCTAATTTTGCTGTGGGGCCCAATGAACTCTAGTTACAGCCCTGGTTGTGATATTTCACTAAACATAATACATACACAGGGAGATCTTCATTATTTTCCTAGATAAAATGATTTACATCAAAGAGGAATATTAATTTTGGCGCGGTTTCACATGTTTTTAAAAATGCATGTTTTTTTCAGTTAACTCTAATTAGATAAGGACTTCACCTAGGTATTCCTAATTTAAGTTAAATATAAAGACACATGCGTTTTTAAACATTCACACGTTTTTGAAAAACTATGTGTATTTTTGTTGCATATTACCTGCAACAATAATACAAAGTGTGAACTCAGTCAAAAGGATTACTCTTAGGCGTCGTTCACACGGCTTATTGCCGACGTAATTGCGGGGACGTAATTGCGACGGAAATATGACCCGCAAATATGGTAAAAAATATGGTAAAATGATTTCACAAGTTATTCCCCGACGCGTACTGTTCACCCATTTAAAGACATGACAGGTGAGGGTGTATGGGGGTCGGCACTGGTCAGTGCGTAATTCTAACAGCAGGCATATAGCGGCATGCACAGGTATGCGCCGCGATACGCTGTGTGAACCTACCCTTACAGTTACTGAATAGAGAGAAGCCTTGTGCCATCCTGTCAAGTCTGCTGAGCAGCTATATATTAATTACATCAGAGATAACAGACACTCAGATAACAGTGTGTCTTGATAGCACATAAATCTTTTTCTCCCACTAGAAGCTTCCTCAAAGCAACCTCACATTTATACCTGAAGCCAGACATCCTGCTTGGACATGGTCTTTGTTTCTTTCACAATCCCTCTATCACTTCTGTCTCTGAAACAGGCTCAGCTAGGAATGGGAACAAGCAGAGTAGAAATATCAGTCACTAAAGTCAGAGGCTAAAAAGAGTGAAAACACCTAGATGGCACAGCCGAGTTAAGTTTAGGATTGTAGATAAGTCAGTCACTCACTTCTTCAGTATTCCAAGGTTTATTAAATCTGGTAATATGCTGCTCAATGATATTTCTATAGTTAGACGAGAAACTATAACACCAGCTCATCGCAGCCACAAATGATAAAATTACATTTTTTTTTATTTTTTTTGCCCTAAAAAAGACTAAAAAAATACACAGCTTTGTCCACAAGTAAACTTCAGGCAGAATTAAACTTCTTCACAAAAAAACACAGGTAATTGCCACCATTATTTTGAACCATTGCTTCTTTACAAATTGGCAAAAACTCTGTTTTGAGATTTTTAAACCCTGAAAAAAAGATCCTTTCAAGAAAGGACAAGGCTTCGAGCTGAATGATCCAACATTTCAGCACTCATGTTCTCAATGTATTCTGTCAAGTGAGCAATTTAACAGTGTTGACTGGTAGATAAAAGTGTGAGCTTTACTGAAATGCTCTCTGAATGTGGTCTTGACATTAAATAACCTACAATTAAAATACTGTCACTGCCGTGTATCATACAATAAGGGAAAGTCTGTAAAACCAGCCAATATTACAATATCATATATGTCTGATGTAAATAAATTGTAACGGGGGATATCCCTGGACCACCGCAAGCGGATAGCAAGCCACCCGGGGAACGAGTCAATACCCCCTTTTTTCACCAGAGCCCCCGCAAAGGGATGGACTTCTGCGGGAGGCACCAGGTCGTTACCCCACGTGACTTCTTGCGATGGCGGCCGGGCACACGGGTCAAAACGTAACCGGAGGCTTTGTGGACAGGGAAAGGGCAGGGAGGCGGCAGAGGGCGTTCAGGCAGGCAACGGTCAGGGGAGGGGGGCAAACAGGCAAGGTCAGGAAACTAAGCGGGACTTACACCGGGGAAAACAAAACGAACCAATACACACAAACGGCCCAAACACACCAACAGACAGGGGACGAGTGCTAGGGACGTTACCATGTAAGGACCCCGCGGCCCGTCAATTAACCAATTAAAAAGGGTGCTGGCCCTTTTTAAATCCCACCAGCCTTTTCCCGCGCCTTAAACGGGATTATGCCGCGGCGGGTGCAAGGGAGACAGGGGGCGGTAAGTACGGGGTTTTCCACCCCAGAGCAGAAGGGGCCACCCCCCGGCGCGGGCGCCGCAGACCCTGCCGGACCCCGGGGCACAGGAGGCCCCGCGGCAGCCCGCGGGGCCGCGCGCCGTACATAAAAGGGATTTATGGTAGATCTAAAAAAAAAAAAAAATTGTACCCTCGGGATAAACCCAATCTGTACAAATAAAACAAAAAAATTTAAAAAAAAACGTGAAATGACCACATGTAACACAATATACACAGTAAATAGTATAATATTTTATAAAAAAAATTCAGAGCAAACCTACTGGGAATGAGGAAGCTCCTCTTGAATATTCAGCTTGACCTGGGGGGAAACCCCTTGTAAGACTCCAAGTAGAGAGACATGTTTTTCAGGTTTTCACCCTTTTTTTAGGGGCAAATGCACCAAATGAGCCAACAAAGCGTCTAATTGGCCTAATGAAATTTAAAGCCCATTTTTCGTAAACAACACTTTTTAAAGCCCAACGAGAGGGCTTCTAGGCTTCTTGGGGCTGCACCACACTCTATATTAACAATAAATAATGCAGGGTCGGCAAACAGGCCATTATGTCCCAGGCAACCTATTTCAATTTGGGGCGCCCAGCCTGAGGGGTCAAAAGGGGGCTGGATTTGCTGTTAGGAAAAAAAAATGTCCAATATTTCTCAACTTACACAAGTACAATAATAAAAAGTAATTTCTGATCATTATCAAACTATATACAATTATTTAAATTGAATAAAAAATGTTATTATATAAAATTAACATACAGATATATAATAACAACAACAATAATAATAATAATAATAATAATCTTTATATAGCGCCAACATATTCCACAGCACTTTATAATATAGAGGGTATAAGCACAGACATTACACATTAAAAGAACTCGCGAGAGCTTACAATCTATTATGATGTATGGGTGAGACGAAGGGTTAAGAAGTGCTAGGTTTACAATGGCTCAGCCATGTTACATAAATAGGAGGTGGTTTACATAAACATTGGGTGAACCTGTCACCCTGACAGAACATCTATATACAGATAAGTGCCTGTGTTCCCCCTGGTGTTGGGAGTGACAGATGAGTGTGATATCAGGTGGGGGTTAGCAATTAGGGATCTTGGTAGGCCAGACTGAGAAGATGTATTCTCAGGGCCCTCTTAAAACTGTGAGGGTTATGCTTGTTCCTGATCGCCTGCGGTAGCATGTTCTAGAGAATCGGTGCAGCACATGTGAAATCTTTGAGACAGGCATTGGAGGTTCGGATGATCATCAGCAGAGCAGAGAGAACGTGTAGGGTGGTAGACAGAGATGAGGGAGGGGGGATGTATGGGTGCACGCTGGTGAGAGCTTTATGTTGAGAGTGATGTTTATGTTTTATTCTGTACCCGGATGGCCCAAAATTTCATGAGTGACACAGGGTAGAGGCATCAGTAAAAGCGGGCTGGAAAGAAAGACAGGTCTGGCTACTGCATTCAGGACAGATTGAAGAGGGGAGAGTTTACAGAGAGGGAGACCAACTAGTAGGGAGTTACAGTAGTAAAGACGGGAATGAATAAGAGCAACAATGAGGGTTTGAGCTGTTTCCACAGTGAGAAAAGGATTTTGGAGATGTTCTTGAGGTGCAGGTGACAGGATCTTGCAAGGGATTGTATATAAGGGATGAAAGACAGATCAGAATCTAGTATAACCCCTAGATAGCGGCCTTTTGCCTAGGAGTTATGGTGGTGCCACACACGAAAACAGAATAGCAGCGTAGGGTTGGTTAGAAAGATGGCGGAAAGACAAGAATTCGGTTTAGTGAGGTTTAGTTTCAATAGAAGAAGGACAAATTTTGTCAGAGACAGCGGACAGACAGTCACTGGTGTTTTTTTTGCAGGACAGGAGTGAATGTCTCGGGAGGAGGTGTATAGTTGAGTGTCCCTCAGCAAAGAGATGGTACTGGAAGCCAAATCTGCTGAATTTGGGTTTGTCCAATGGGGGGGTGTAGAGTGAAAAAAGAGGGACCTAGAACTGATCCCTGAGGAACCCCGACAGCAAGAGGGAAAGGAGAGAGGGAAACCTGCAAATGAGACACTGAAGGAGCAAGTCGGAGAGGTAGGAAGAGAACCAAGCGGAGCGGTGTCCTGGAGGGCCAAAGGCACTGAGCATGCTGAGAGAAGGTGGTGATCCACAGTGTAAAAAGCTGCAGAGAGATCCAAAGAAGCACAACGAGTAGTTCCCTGTGATTAGCCCTGAGGAGATCATTGGAGACTTTAACTAGAGGCTTTCCCGTGGAGTGTAAAGAGCGGAAACCTGATTGTAGAGGATCGAGAAGAGAGTTAGCAGAGGATTGTGGATTAGGCGAGAGTAGACCAAGTGTTCCAGGATTTTAGAGATAAAATATCTCCTATAACATATATTTAAAATTAATAGAATCTAAAGCTACCATAATATTACATTAAATAACCCACTGATGATGTTGTTCAGATTTTTTAATTTTTAATTTTTACTACATTAAATTTGAAATTTATTTTTGCTGCTCTCACCCTGTATTCTACATACAGCAAGAGCCAGCACAGCTCAGGTCTTGCTGGGACCTGTGGTTCACCAAGCAGGATCAGTACTATAGTCTCTATTCACTGACATGCTATTCTAATGATTTTTCTTTTATTTCCAGCCCATTTATAGCCTTTATATATGTTAGACGCATTACTAATGCACCTAAGTTCCATAATGCACCAAACACACGGGATGAGGTGCCATGAACTTTAGACTCCATTTATAATCGCACAAAAAACACTTTCATACATTCAAGTGCATTGTAGACTGAAAAAAAGAAAGATGGGAAAATGAACTTTGATGCACCTTGTTTCACACAGGTCTCCCTTAGATTTTCTAACACATCAAATTTAAAGTTGAAAATGCATATACATAATGCATCACATGAAGATTGATATCAAATCGAAATCAAAATAATTTTTTTATTACCATTTCCATCTCCAATCACATCATGTTTTTTGAATACATAGAAAATGTAATTTGAAAGTTGTTGAAGGTCTTCTGACAAATTTTGGCTCAAAGTTTTTATGTATTGCACCTGAGAAAAATATGAGACCATCGTCTTATTCTGTGACAGCTCTGTCAGCAAGACCAACAGTCACACATTTTTTAATCTTTTTATTTTTGGCTAGACTGGCCCATACATATTCTTGGACAAAGTACATTTGACTAGTTATTGTAAGTCTTTATTAGTTAGACTGTATTATTTTGAGGATTAAATAACAATCCTGGTCAGTGTTATATAAGGCCATTTTGAAAAGGCAAAAACCTTTCAGATTGTGACACCATTCCCGGGTACAGAGGGCTTGATAGAAGGGAAACATTTTATGTCAGAATCTGGGAGAATTATGTGAGAATAATTAATTTTTAGAAAAATATTTGGAATAAAACCCCTTTAAAATAGTAACATTTGACATTAAATTTTTGGCATCATTTAATACCTGCTCAATTTATTTGTGTGGCTTTCTCTATCCTTAGAGTGTTTTCACATGGAGCCGTTTTTTGGTGCGTTGTTCGTGCAATTTTTGATGCATTTTTTTTGCAGAAAGACACCGCAATTAATGCTGTACATTTCTGTACAAAAAACACATTTAAAACTCACCAAAAAAAGATCTGTTTGAAAGCACAAGCATAAACCTAGAGTGTATTATCCTCTTAACGACCAAGCCTATTTTTTCACATTCGTTTTTCCTTCCTCAACTTCCCAGGGTCATAACTTTTTTTTACTTTTCCATCTACATAGACGTATGAGGAATTTTATTTTGTGGGACAAGACGAACTTTCTAACAGTGTCATTCATCGCACCATAGAATATACTGGGAAACCATAAAAAAATTGTAAGTGGAGTAAAATGTAAAAAAAAAAAGAAAAACACACTTGCACCATGTTTGCGGGGTTTTTTTGTTACGCCATTCAGTATTCAGTGTAAATGATGTGTTATCTGTATTCTGCAGGTTGATACAAATACAGCAATGCTAAACATGTATGGTTTTTATTATGTTTTGGTATGTTAAAAAATTCTAACTTTTTCTATTTTTCACATTTTTGCCATGGCGCCACTTTCTGCAACCAATAACTTTTTTGTACTTCTACCTACAGACTTGAACGAGGATGCATTTTTTGCGGGCTGAAGTGTACATTTTATAGGAACCAGTTTGGAATGCATGTGACTTTTTGGATCACTTTTATTCCAATTTTTATGAGAAGTGAAATGACCAAAAAACGCAATTTTGGTGTTTGGAAAATGTTTTTGTCTATGGTGTTCAGTGTACGGGATAAATGATGTTATATTTTAATACAGCGGACTGTTTCAGACACGCCGATGCCAATTATTTGTAACTTTTTTATTATTTTATTTGTAAAATGGCAGAAGGGGATGATTTGAACTTTGAGTCCCCCTAGGGTGCTTTACTACTAGTAGGTGCAAATATTTTTACATCCTATTGCACTGCAAAACAATGCAATAGGGTGTACAAATATGGTGGTTTTACTACTTCCTGTCTGGGGCAGGAATTAGTAAAACAGAAGAAATGGCAGCGATAGAAGCCTTCACAAGGCTTCCAGCTGCCATGTCAACCAATAAGGGCTCCGTGATCTTGCTGCAGGGGCCAAATCGGAGTGAGGAATGGTGCACAGCACCGTCACTCATTCATTCAGACAGGGCGCCTATGTTTGCCATGGTGTCTAAAGGGTTAAAGGGCCAGCTCCATCCTATGCTGTTACCGGCTGGTGTTAGCTGCTTTTAGCAAATAATCATGGTTAAGAAGTTAGGACTCCTGTGCCACCTATTGCATACAGGGTTTTACAAATCATATATGACTCCCTTAGCCTTGAGACATAATTAGAAGAACAAAGCCAAGCCACTTCTCATTTACAGACAACTGTTTCAAGGTGTTTGACCTCCATCAGTGCAGCATAGCATACCGACTTGCTGCTCTGCACTGATAAGTGACAAACACCCTGAAACGGCTCTTTGTAGTTGGGCACAGGTTTCACTTAATTCTCCTAATCATGTTTCAAGGCTCAGTGAGTCAGATGTAACTTGAGGAATGCTAGATTCAATAGATAACACTGAAGTCATTGCTCTTTTCCCTTAATCTTAAGCAAATATATTTACATTTTTGTGGAGCAATCATGGCTTGCAAGTCTCTATACACCTTCATGGTGCCTCTCCCTAATGTGCAATATTGAGTTATCTTAAACATTATCAGAAAAAAGTAATTTAGCAGAATAAATCTCTTCCTAGATATACGTTTTATTTTCTTATATGCACTAGATTAAATTAAGTTGAAAATTAAAAAAAAATATTATTTAAGGATTGTAATAAAAGTCCTCTTTTGATGTTCCCAACATCAGAGGATAACATTAAATAAATGTAACCAGCTAACGAAATGGTCTTGAAAAGATTCTGAACAGTAGCCCACCACTCATTCCCCCTAACGCACACTAGGATGCACATCTGGCCAACAGTGTATGTCGGCTGATACTTAGCAGTCTGTCAGACTGGTAGCATGTGTACTATGATTTGTCAACCAATTGCCACAGTTGCTGCAGTTCATATATGAACATTACAACAATGTTGCCTATGACAGTAAAGAGTAGTGAATATTTTCATGGCTCCTTGCCAAGTTTGGCCATTGGAAAATTTTTCTCTATAAACTAACAGCGTTAGTTAAACTACCTTATTAAAGTTGTATTATGTCATGTATTTTTCTGGACAGATGAAAGTTTATCGTTATATGATATCCTGATTTACTGTGTGTATAAGCCGGAATAGACACAGCTTTCTTTAACACTATTTCTTCTGCTCATTGTATCCTTTGACAAATGCATTATGTCCCTCTTATACTATAGTGTTACTCTAATGTTACAGCATCAAATTATTTTTTCTTCTATTTGCCTATAAAAGGTATAGTATAGTAAAACTGTAAATTATATTATTTAAGAAAAGTACTAAATATGTGTTTAACATGCATCATTTGAATACCAAATATTCATAAAAATAAAACCTTTTTTTAGATTCTTAATAGTAAATATTATATTTTTTCGGATGTTCTACTAAATAACAGAAATGGGTACATTTTTGGTAGGTTCCAGATGTGAGGAAAAAATTCAGCAGTTTGACTGGTTTGGCAAAAAGTAGAATATATTAAAATTTACAAGTGTTTCATTACAAATCTTTCTTTAAAATGGTCTCCCCACTTTAACCTAAATATAAGATGTCCTTCTACTTTGATCTCCAACAACCAGCTGTAATCTGTAGGGGAATACAGCTGCCTATATTTCATTCCACAGCAATGGCACTAGAAGAGATTTGAAATCAATAGGCTGTCAATAATGACTTGTTATATGCAAATGCCCATGAGGTGCAAAAGGCAATCTTAAATCCTCACACCACAAAAAAAGAGAGATTCCAGTTGGCACCACACTTTAGTACTAACAGGAGGAAATAGCAACTCACAAGTTTCTTTATATGATGGTTCTCAGCGGCACAAAGACAGACGATAAAAAAATCACAATTATAGAAGAAGTCCGCTGTACTCACCATTCAAATCTTCTGATTTTGTATTCAAAATTTTGCACACACAGTGGTATAGGGAGAAGACACAAGAAAAGGGCTAACAGCCGTGTCACGTCCACTGACACTTTCTCAAAGCCCTGCTTAAAAGCTCACACACCTACATGGTGCCTCTCCCCATGAAGTGAGTCAAAAGTGAATTGAGGGTGGCTACATCCAATAGAGGGTGCTAGAGTGTTCAGCTCTCTTCCCATGATGACTTGTTATATGCAAATGCCTGTGAAGTGCAAAAGGCAATCTTAAATCCTCACACCACAAAAAAGAGAGATTCCAGTTGGCACCACACTTTAGTACTAACAGGAGGAAATAGCAACTCGCCACTGACGCTTTCTCAAAGCCCTGCTTAAATCCTCACACACTCACATGGTACCTCTCCCCATGAAGAGATATTCCCATTTCTGACCCACTCATTTGCTCTCAAGCAGCCAATCACTAAGCTCGGCTATGCACAGATGAGGGGCAAAACCCCCAGACAGCTGCATGCAGATGAGTGATACTGGCTTGGCATGAATTATTTTAGCTTTCCAAGACTCAGTGAGTCAAAAGTGAGTTGAGGGTGGCTACATCCAATAGAGGGTTCTATAGTGTTCAGCTCTCTTCCCATGATGCCTTCTTATATGCAAATGCCTGTGAGGTGCAAAAGGAAACCTTAAATCCTCACACACCTGTATGGTGTCTCTCCCCAAGGAGAGACATTCCCTTTTATGAAATACATAGAAATCTCTAGTCCTATGGAACACATCAGGCACTTATTGTATCTGCTCTCTCCCCCAAAGATAGGACAGGAGACCATTAGAAATCTAATAGGCATTTTTCCTATTACCGTTACTTTAAGATGGGTTTTCTAAAGCAGGCAACTTATTGGAGAGATAATCTGGAGCTTTGTTTAAAAACATGTTGGCTCATCCAACAGTCCTTCAAATGTACAAATTAATTATATATACCTACTGAATACATATTTTTACTATATTACAGTACTTTACAACAAAAGGTCCTTGTAACAGCGGATTTGCATTGCATCAGAGATGTCCGATAGTTTTTTTTTTTTAATCCATGTTGCTTTCCATCTAAATATTTGAGGGAGAGCTACACTTTTATAGACATCAACAGAAACCAAGCTGATCTAGCAAAAAGAAGACTGTTGTAGATTCAGAGCAATGTGTTTGTAAGACCGAATGACTGGAAATCATATGCATTAGAGTATAGATAAAAAGATTACATCATCAAAAATGTAGTTTTGTTTTATTAGAAGAGCTCAGTGCTTATTTATATATCAATGCAGGGAGATGAACTAATTTCCTGTTATTCTGCATGCATAAGGATATAGGGAATATTGGTATATTTTTTGTCAGATCTCTTCAATAAATTGAGAAAATAAAAACAAAAATGTTTTTGTGAACCGACACATTTTTAAATATTTCATAAAGAAAAAATATTTAAATGTTTAAAGAAAACATTCAAATAAATTACACTTCATTAATAATAATAATAATAATAATAGTAATAATAATAATAAAATTATAATTCACAAGTGTAGTGAATTTATGTCAATCTCTTTTAATAAGTTTATCCATAACTAGAATTATTCAATATAAAATGTTTTCCACATTTTTTTTCTAAATAAAACCGTGACTCATGTTAAACTGAGAATACCTTGCCTTTTAGAATACAGCAAAAACAAGATAAAGAACACAATTACACATTCCGTATTGCTCAGTAAAAGCTTTTTTTCAAGCCCCAGTGGACTTTTTAACACAAAATAAGTTTTTTGGTCTTTGAGAAGAAAGAAATACGGTTTTGAGTCAGTCCTAATTGATTCCCGGCACCAATTTACTGGCCAAAGATCATAACCCAAATCTCAAGGAATGCAATCCATTTTGGAGACAGATAAATTGGCCATTGTGCTCCTGGTCTTCAGTATCACGCTACTTGGACACACACATACACATATGACAACTTAAAAACAAAGACCTTTATATAAATTCCTACAGTGTATAGTAACCTAATTCCTTTATCACTTGGCCGTTTCCTGCCTTCTGACACATTTAGTCATGATACATTTCCATTTATTGGTGTTCTTTTACAAAACAAGAGTTTATGAAACAGTAAGATATTTAGATGGAGACATATGAATGAAGGTTATTAACCAAGAGGGAAAAAAAAAGAAGATATTTAATATTTAATTCTATTGTCTGTATTATTATTTGCATTCTTTGTAGTATTATCATTCAGTATCACATTCAAAACAGTATTAACTCTATTATTATTATTATTATTTATTTATTTATTTTATTTTTTATTATTATTATTATTATTATTATTATTATTATTATTATGACATTCAAGACAGCTGGCATTAGTATTGGCATCAGTTAAACAGACATTATTTTATATTACAACATATCCAGTACATATATAGATATTATGTACGACATGTATGAAATTTGGCGTTACCATGCCAAATTTCATGCGCATTATACAGGCAAAGAATGCACCTGAATTATGAACCCGCTGTACAGTGGGTCATAAATCAGGCGCATTCTAGCGCTCGGGCGACATTTCTGGCTCCGGTATATCACTTTGAAAGTGCTCTACCTGTAACAGCAGTAATGCACCCAGAAATGCCGTAGCTATGGTTCTAGTGCGCCCCTGGCGTGCAGGAGATTTAAAAATGTAAGTACGGGGCTATTGACGCGTTTGTTATGACTAAGGGTCCTTTCTGCAATGTAGACCCGAAACGCGTCAATAGCTACACTATGTTTGTTCTTTGATTTTATCTTTTCTACTGTGGGACAATTAAGTTAATGTTTTTTACCCACGGAGTGCTGAACCACCTCTATTACGTTGTTTCCTGGATTTGCTGCACCTGTGGCCGGGTGATTGGTTTGTGCACCAAGGAATCCTTAGTCATCTTTTCATGAGGAGGATATGATGAGCTGTTTTTTCTATTCTATTTATCAATGAACGGGGCTGTGCCTGATATGGGGCTGAAAAGACACCAGATATCTGGTGTAGCCTCTATCTATCTATCTATCTATCTATCTATCTATCTATCTATCTATCTATCTATATTAAGAATACATTAGGAATATGACTACTATTCATTGTAGTCCTAGTAGTGCAGTAATAAAACATTCATAATAGCTAATCTTCCTGATTATGCCAGCCATGGTAATTATGCAGGCAGGGCCAGCAATTACCTTACCTGGGTCCTCTCTCTCTCTTAAGCAGTGCTGCAATCATGTATGTTTTCAAGTTTTTTTGCTTCCCTGATTGAGGTTGGGATATTTATGGTATATATTGTGTACATGCTATAAATATCTCATAAGTAGTGTTGAGCAATTATTATCGACAAAGTTGAAATCGGCACGGTATTTACGTTGATCAGATTTTTTAGATTACGCGATAATTTAGGTTAAAATCTGTGCATCATCTATTAATATCGCGCCATTTTCGGCGCTTCCTGGCATTTTGGCGACCAGCAAATCAGCTTATAGAATAGAGCAGGGTGAGCTGTGTGTGCGACGTCATGACTGGGATGTGTATAGTTGCGATTGGCTGGAAAAATCACATGACCTCGTTTTACATAGAACAGCCCTTCCGGGTCATGATCAGTGTGTGTCAGTATCTCAAAGGAGTAGGACGTGCGCTCTGCCTCTGTGCAAACAGCTCAGCGAAATTATCCTATTTGTTCACAGAGACAGCTCTACTTTTAGCTGTGATCCTTAGAACTTAGTTAGATCAGAGATTTGCAGATTTTAGGTAGTTAGGCAGAGAATTTTAAAGTAGCATCTACCGCTGTAAAGTCACAATAGGGAGCGAGGGGGGGGAGGGCGCGGGCGAACACAGACAAGCTCTTTAAAGAATACTGGATATTGTGCACCCAGACTTAGTGTAGACATTGCATTGCAATAGCTTTATTATTAACAGTTTTCTGTTGAAATATTACTTGGATATTGGGCAGCCTGAACTTATATTAGGATACAGATCTTTTCTAGTAACTGCAGGTCTATTTGTTAGGTGCAAAACTCCACTTTTATTATCAGTATACATTTCAGATACGTGTCTTTTTCACTTTTGCCCAGTCCAGCTTTGTTGATAGAGCCACCTTGCAGTTAAATTTGAATCCAGCAATTTTGTAGTCACCACAGGTTGATAGGTGCCAAAAATACCTTTTATTATTCGTATACATTTCAGATACGTGTTTTTTTCACTTTGGCGCAGGCCAGCTTTGTTGATAGAGCCACCTTGCAGTTAAATTTGAATCCAGCAATTTTGTAGTCACCACAGGTTGATAGGTGCCAAAAATACCTTTTATTATCCGTATACATTTCAGATACGTGTTTTTTTCACTTTGGCGCAGGCCAGCTTTGTTGATAGAGCCACCTTGCAGTTAAATTTGAATCCAGCAATTTTGTAGTCACCACAGGTGAATTGATAGGTGCCAAAAATACCTTTTATTATCTGTATACATTTCAGATACATGTTTTTTTCACTTTGGCGCAGGCCAGCTTTGTTGATAGAGCCACCTTGCAGTTAAATTTGAATCCAGCAATTTTGTAGTCACCACAGGTGTATTGATAGGTGCCAAAAATACCTTTTATTATCGTATACATTTCAGATATGTTTTTTTTTCACTTTGGCACAGGCCAGCTTTGATCATAGAGCCACCTTGCAGTTAAATTTGAATCCAGCAATTTTGTAGTCACCACAGGTTGTAGTCACCACAGGTGTATTGATAGGTGCCAAAAATACCTTTTATTATCCATATACATTTCAGATACGTGTTTTTTTCACTTTGGCGCAGGCCAGCTTTGTTGATAGAGCCACCTTGCAGTTAAATTTGAATCCAGCAATTTTGTAGTCACTACAGGTGTATTGATAGGTGCCAAAAATACCTTTTATTATCCGTATACATTTCAGATACGTGTTTTTTTCACTTTGGCGCAGGCCAGCTTTGTTGATAGAGGTACCTTGCAGTTAAATTTGAATCCAGCAATTTTGTAGTCACCACAGGCAGGGCCGCCAACAGAAATTTCTGGGCCCCATACAGCTGAAGCATCGGGGCCCCCCCTCTACCAACTTTGCCCCCTATCAACACCGCCCACTACCAGTCCACCAAAAAAATAAAAATGCATTTGCACCATTGTTTTTGGATTCAGTTCTCGTTGGCTTTTACAATGTACAGTTTATCTATATTGTGCGAGTCAGTATGTATACAAGGGCCAGCGAATACCGCCACATGATCACTGTATCTCACCACTATAATGTTATTGACCAAACCAGTATACCCAGACCAATACAATAGCAATATACACAAACCAAATAATTCCACCACATCATCACCACATATCTCCACCATAGAGAGACTAAATAATACCACTGTACTGTTACTAAATATAAGCCGTTACACCAAGAGCAATAATACCTCCATACAGTGACCATATAGTGGTAGATACAAGTGCACACAGTGCAGTTACAGCTTGTGACTCACAGGTGACATCCTGCTGATGAGTTGTTCACGTTTCGTTTTCTTCTCCATCCAGTCCAGACCGCCATGGCGACTTCTCCCGGGCACCACTCGTCCCTGCAGAATTTACACAAACACCTGAGATTCCTCACTCTTATCATCCTCCTACCTATGTCTTCCCCATGTTCAAACTCCCCATCCATAGTGCCCAAAAAGGTAATAATTACCCCCTTAGTGCCCTGGTAGTTAGGTGTATATAACCCCCATAAGTAGTTAGTTATATAGGCCCCTTCCCGTAGGTAGATAGTGGGCTCCCGAAGATAGATAGGTAGCTAGTGGGCTCCTCGTAAATAGATAGGTAGCTAGTGGGCTCCCCGTAAATAGATAGGTAGCTAGTGGGCTCCCCGTAGATAGATAGGTAGCTAGTGGGCTCCCGTAGATAGATAGGTAGCTAGTGGGCTCCCCGTAGATAGATAGGTAGCTAGTGGGCTCCCGTAGATAGATAGGTAGCTAGTGGGCTCCCCGGAGATAGATAGGTAGCTAGTGGGCTCCCGAAGATAGATAGGTAGCTAGCGGGCTCCCCGTAGATAGATAGGTAGCTAGTGGGCTCCCGTAGATAGATAGGTAGCTAGCGGGCTCCCCGTAGATAGATAGGTAGCTAGCGTGCTCCCCGTAGATAGATAGGTAGCTAGTGGGCTCCCCGTAGATAGATAGGTAGCTAGTGGGCTCCCGAAGATAGATAGGTAGCTAGTGGGCTCCCGAAGATAGATAGGTAGCTAGTGGGCTCCCCGTAGATAGATAGGTAGCTAGTGGGCTCCCGAAGATAGATAGGTAGCTAGTGGGCTCCCGAAGATAGATAGGTAGCTAGTGGGCTCCCGAAGATAGATAGGTAGCTAGCGGGCTCCCCGTAGATAGATAGGTAGCTAGCGGGCTCCCCGTAGATAGATAGGTAGCTAGCGGGCTCCCCGTAGATAGATAGGTAGCTAGTGGGCTCCCCGTAGATAGATAGTAGCTAGTGGCTCCGTAGATAGATAGGTAGCTAGTGGGCTCCCCGTAGATAGATATGTAGCTAGCGGGCTCCCGAAGATAGATAGGTAGCTAGTGGGCTCCCCGTAGATAGATAGGTAGCTAGCGGGCTCCCCGTAGATAGATAGGCAGCTAGCGGGCTCCCCATAGATAGATAGGAGCTAGGGGCTCCCCGTAAATAGATAGGTAGCTTGTGGGCTCCCGTAGATAGATAGGTAGCTAGTGGGCTCCCGTAGATAGATAGGCAGCTAGCGGTCCCCGTAATAGATAGGTAGCTAGTGGGCTCCCGTAGATAGATAGGCAGCTAGCGGGCTCCCATAGATGGCTCCCGTAGATAGATAGGCAGCTAGTGGGCTCCCCGTAGATAGATAGGTAGCTAGTGGGCTCCCCGTAGATAGATAGGTAGATAGTGGGCTCCCGTAATAGATGTTAGGTAGCTAGTGGGCTCCCGTAGATAGATGGTAGATAGTGGTCCCCGTAGATAGATAGGTAGCTAGAGGGCTCCCCGTAGATAGATAGATAGGTAGCTAGTGGGCTCCCCTAAGATAGATAGGTAGCTAGTGGGCTCCCCGTAGATAGATAGGCAGCTAGCGGGCTCCCGTAAATAGATAGTTAGTAGGGGCTCCCGTAAATAGATAGGTAGCTAGCGGGCTCCCCGTAGATAGATAGGTAGCTAGTGGGCTACCCGTAGATAGATAGCTAGCTAGTGGGCTCCCGTAGATAGATAGGACAGCTAGCGGGCTCCCCGTAAATAGATAGGTAGCTAGTGGGCTCCCGTAGATAGATAGGTAGCTAGTGGGCTCCAGTAGATAGATAGGCAGCTAGCGGGCTCCCCGTAATAGATAGGTAGCTAGTGGGCTCCCGTAGATACGCAGCTAGCGGGCTCCCCGTAAATAGATAGGTAGCTAGTGGGCTCCCGTAGATAGATAGGCAGCTAGCGGGCTCCCCGTAGATAGATAGGTAGCTAGTGGGCTGCCCATAAATAGATAGGTAGCTAGTGGGCTCCCGTAGATAGATAGTTAGGTAGCTAGTGGGCTCCCGTAGATAGATAGGTAGCTAGTGGGCTCCCCGTAGATAGATAGGTAGCTATAGATAGATAGATAGGTAGCTAGTGGGCTCCCTAAGATAGATAGGTAGCTAGCGGGCTCCCAGTAGATAGATGTTAGGTGCTAGTGGGCTCCGTAGTAGATAGTTAGTAGCTAGTGGGCTCCCGTAGATAGATAGGTAGCTATGGGTCCCGTATAGATAGGTAGCTAGTGGGCTCCCGTAGATAGATAGTTAGGTAGCTAGTGGGCTCGCGTATATAGATAGTTTGGTCTCTAGTGGGCTCCCGTTGATAGATAGGTAGCTAGTGGGCTCCCGTAGATAGATAGGTAGCTAGTGGGCTCCCGTAGATAGATAGGTAGCTAGTGGGCTCCCCGTAGATAGATAGGTAGCTAGCGGGCTCCCCGTAGATAGATAGGTAGCTAGTGGGCTCCCCGTAGATAGATAGGTAGCTAGTGGGCTCCCGTAGATAGATAGGTAGCTTGTGGGCTCCCAGTAGATAGATAGGTAGCTAGCGGGCTCCCGAAGATAGATAGGTAGCTAGTGGGCTCCACGTAGATAGGTAGCTAGTGGGCTCCCCGTAGATAGATAGGCAGCTAGCGGGCTCCCGTAGATAGATAGGCAGCTAGCGGGCTCCCCGTAAATAGATAGGTAGCTAGTGGGCTCCCGTAGATAGATAGGTAGCTAGTGGGCTCCCGTAGATAGATAGGCAGCTAGCGGGCTCCCCGTAAATAGATAGGTAGCTAGTGGGCTCCCGTAGATAGATAGGCAGCTAGCGGGCTCCCCGTAAATAGATAGGTAGCTAGTGGGCTCCCGTAGATAGATAGGCAGCTAGCGGGCTCCCCGTAGATAGATAGGTAGCTAGTGGGCTCCCCGTAGATAGATAGGGAGCTAGTGGGCTCCCGTAGATAGATAGTTAGGTAGCTAGTGGGCTCCCGTAGTTAGATAGGTAGCTAGTGGGCTTCCCGTAGATAGATAGGTAGCTAGTGGGCTCCCCGTAGATAGATAGATAGGTAGCTAGTGGGCTCCCCGTAGATAGATAGGTAGCTAGTGGGCTCCACGTAGATAGATAGGCAGCTAGCGGGCTCCCCGTAAATAGATAGTTAGCTAGCGGGCTCCCCGTATATAGATAGGTAGCTAGCGGGCTCCCCGTAGATAGATAGGTAGCTAGTGGGCTCCCCGTAGATAGATAGGTAGCTAGTGGGCTCCCGTAGATAGATAGGCAGCTAGCGGGCTCGCCGTTAATAGATATGTAGCTAGTGGGCTCCCTTAGATAGATAGGTAGCTAGTGGGCTCCCGTAGATAGATAGGCAGCTAGCGGGCTCCCCGTAAATAGATAGGTAGCTAGTGGACTCCCGTAGATAGGCAGCTAGCGGGCTCCCCGTAAATAGATAGGTAGCTAGTGGGCTCCCGTAGATAGATAGGCAGCTAGCGGGCTCCCTGTAGATAGATAGGTAGCTAGTGGGCTCCCCGTAGATAGATAGGTAGCTAGTGGTCTCCCCGTAGATAGATAGATAGGTAGCTAGTGGGCTCCCCGTAGATAGTTAGGTAGCTAGTGGGCTCCCCGTAGATAGATAGGTAGCTAGTGGGCTCCCCGTAGATAGATAGGTAGCTAGTGGGCTCCCCGTAGATAGATAGATAGATAGGTAGCTAGTGGGCTCCCATAGATAGATAGGTAGCTAGTGGGCTCCCTGTAGATAGATAGTTAGGTAGCTAGTGGGCTCCCCGTAGATAGATAGTTAGGTAGCTAGTGGGCTCCCGTAGATAGATAGGTAGCTAGTGGGCTCCCGTAGATAGATAGGTAGCTAGTGGGCTCCCGTAGATAGATAGTTAGGTAGCTAGTGGGCTCCCGTAGATAGATAGTTAGGTAGCTAGTGGGGGCTCCCCCGTATGATCCAGATAGGTAGCTAGTGGGCTCCCGTAGATAGATAGGTAGCTAGCGGGCTCCCCGTAGATAGATAGATAGATAGATAGGTAGCTAGCGGGCTCCTCTCTCCAATCATGTGGGGCCTTGCTCAATGCCCCCCAGCTGTGTGGGGCCCCCTCTCACCCAGCCTCATGGGACCCCACATGGCTGGAGGGGGGGGGGGCTTTGAGAGGGGCCCCACATGTTTGGAGAGAGTGGGGGCTTTTCCAGGGGCCCCCCCAGCGCTGAAGAGAGGGGGCTTTGCCTGGGGCCCCACAGCACTGAAGAGAGGAGGAGCTTTGCCAGGGGCCCCACAGTGCTGAAGAGAGGGGGGCTTTTCCAGGGGCCCCACAGCGCTGAAGAGAGGGGGGCTTTTTCAGTGGCCCCACAGCGCTGAAGAGAGGGGGGGCTTTGAGAGGGGCCCCACAGCGCTGAAGAGAGGGGGGCTTTGAGTGGGGCCCCACAGCGCTGAAGAGAGGGGGGCTTTTCCAGGGGCCCCACAACGCTGAAGAGAGGGGGGGGCATTTCTAGGGGCCCCACAGCGCTGAAGAGAGGGGGGGCTTTGAGTGGGGTTCCACAGCGCTGTAAAGAGGGGGGAGGCTTTGAGTGGGGTTCCACAGCGCTGTAAAGAGGGTGGGGGGCTTTGAGTGGGGTTCCACAGCGCTGTAAAGAGGGGGGGGGGGCTTTGAGTGGGGTTCCACAGCGCTGTAAAGAGGGGGGGGCTTTGAGTGGGGCTCCACAGCGCTGTAAAGAGGGGGGGGGGCTTTGAGTGGGGCTCCACAGCGCTGTAAAGAGGGGGGGGGGGGCTTTGAGTGGGGCTCCACAGCGCTGTAAAGAGGGGGGGGGGCTCTGAGTGGGGCTCCCCAGCGCTGTAAAGAGGGGGGGTCTTTGAGTGAGGCTCGCACACATGTGAGGGGTCCGTGCTCTGTCTCAGTGTCCTAGCTGCGCGCCGCTCAGTAGGTGTACATGCATAGCCTAGGCAAATTCAGTGTAACCGCATCCACGATACTCCGCCCACAGGGCGGAGACTCTCTAATTTAAAACGTCGTCCCGCCCAGCAGAGGAGGAGCCGCCTGTGGGCGGAGTTTCGTGGATGCGGCGCGGTCAGAGGGAGGAGGGGCCCGGCTGCTCTTGTCACAGCATGGAGGAGGAGAGTAAGTTACACTGAATTTGCCTAGGCTATGCATGTACACCTACTGAGCGGCGCGCAGCTGGGACACTGAGGCGGAGCACGGACCCCTCACATGTGTGCGAGCCCCAATCAAAACCCCCCCCTCCATATTTGAACTATAAACAGCGGACATGGTAGTGAGAACAGGCTGATTGCCTATTCTCTCTACCATTGCTGTGAAGCAAGGGGGCGTTACCTGCCGGCGGCAAAGGGCCCCCCCTTGCTTCACAGGCCGGCCGGGCCCCATACACCTGTACTGCCTGTACCCCCCTAATGGCGGGCCTGACCACAGGTGTATTGATAGGTGCCAAAAATACCTTTTATTATCCGTATACATTTCAGATACGTGTTTTTTTCACTTTGGCACAGGCCAGCTTTGTTGATAGAGCCACCTTGCAGTTGAATTTGAATCCAGCAATTTTGTAGTCACCACAGGTGTATTGATAGGTGCCGAAATACCTTTTATTATCCGTATACATTTCAGATACGTGTTTTTTTCACTTTGGCCAGGCCAGCTTTGTTGATAAAAGCCACCTTGCATTAAATTTCAATACAATTTTGTTTTGATTTGAGGGATTTGAGAATGGGCTGTGATTTGCCGTCTTTTAATAAGAGACGTTCCAAAAACTCTTCCATACCCTCTCAATTTTATCTTTCTGAACATGGAGCAAAATGCAGGTGGTAAGCGAGCAAAGAGGGGGATAGGACATGGAGGTAGAGGTACAAGAGAAGGTGCTTCTTCCAGTGCTGGTGACAACATGCAAGCCAGCGGATTGTTGGTTGCAGGACCGTCAGGCCTGTCATCGCTGGGTCAGGGCCCTGTGAATCTCAGTAACGAACATTTGTCGCCAATCTGTTCTTCAGTGGTTAATGCAACCTGCATTCCAGCAGTCTTACCTCCTCGTCCTCCCATCACGGCCACAAATGTCGTCATCAGCATCTTTCAGCATCCGTCCAACATGAAGCGATGGCAGCCCAAATGTCAACTCATGTACCCACCACTGTGGATAATCCATTTTCTGAAGACCTCTTTGATGAAAAAAATGCGGTTGGGGTCAGAAGGCATTTTTAAAAGATCAAGGGGCCAAAAGAGGATGATTTTGTGCTCTGACGCCCACTCACTGATGCCATCAGGGGAGGAGAAGGAAGCCGGTCAATCGGCAAAAATCCCAGGCGGTCGGCAACGCCTTGCAGTCCCTCTTGCTTGTAGCCCGCAGCTCCTGGATGCAGAATGTCAGGACGACGAAGACGAAGTCACCTGTGTTGATGATGATGATGACGACAATGCGGATCCAACGTGGTCTTTTCAGCAGAATTTGCTTGCGAGCGCTTCATCACTGGACGAGGAGGAAGACGATGGGGTAGTGTCAGTACGGGTCCCGCCTCAAAAAGGGAGAGGGCGGTCGCAGAAGTCCGCTGATATGATTCCGGTCAGCGGAAACCCCGCTCCTCGCTTATCGCCGTCAAAAAGGTCCAGGACCTCTCAAGACTGGGCCTTCTTTGAGCAAGCTTCTGATTCACCCAGCGATGTCATATGCCACCTTTGCCATAAATGCATAAGTAGAGGCAAGAATCTTAGGTGTTTAACCACCCCCAAAACATTTCTAGCCCACATGAAAGCGAATTCATTGAGTTGAAATGGAGGCAACACTTGGCCAAAAAAGGCCAGACCGGACGCCGGGCTTCCAACCACTGTCACACCCTCTGTCCCCCGCCTCCTCTTCCTCCGCCACCACCAAGCGTTCCTCAGCTGCCCATGTCTCTCAAAGTCATGATCAGGGATCAGCCTCCGTATCAGTCTCCACCGTCGCCCGAGTACCACCAGCACCACCAGAGACCCAACCATACCCCTTCTCCTCCCGCCAGTTTGATGACCTGCACGCCGTACAGCGGCCAGTCTATCAGCCAGCCTTCTGTCTTCCAGGTTTGGGAGAAGAAGAAACACTTTAATCTAAAACATCCCAAAGCCAAAAGCCTGAATATCGGCATTGGCAGGCTTTTGGCCTTGGAAATGTTGTCTTTCCGTCTGGTGGACACAGATGGGTTCCGCCACGTCATGGCCCTTGCCTGCCCCCAATACCAGATGCCGAGCAGGCATTTCTTTGCCAGAAAAGCCGTCCCTGCCCTGGCCAGCCACGTGTCATCTAAAATTTCAAGCACGTTGTCTGCATCTGTGTCCGGAAAAGTCCATCTGACCACCGACACTGGGTGAGCTGGGTGGATGTCTCTGGGGGTGACGGTGGCTCTCAGGCTTGGCGCACGCTCTTCAAAACCGCAGGGATGGTGCAGGGCTCTTTCCCCCAAGGTCCTCTGGTGGCATCACGTGCCCAGAGAAACCAGGCCGTGTTGAAATTAATCTGTCTTGGAGACCGTCCACACACAGGTCAGGAGCTGTGGACGGCTCTCCGCAACGAGACCGAGCGCTGGCCCGGGTGACAAGAACCTTGTGCCAGGCAAGGTGGTGTGCGATAACGGGCGACATCTGCTGGCCGCCCTTTAAGATCGGTAGGCTGGAGCACATCCCTTGCCTGGCACATGTCATGAACCTTGTCGGGTCTGGACTGCCTGCTGAGGAAGGCTCAAGGTCTGAGTTCGCAATTCCGCCGTTCGCACCCTGCTTCGTCTCGCCTGGCTGCGTTGCAGCGTCAGCTCGGCCTCCCCGTCAACCGTCTCATTGTTGACGTGGCAACACACTGGAATTCCACCATCCACATGCTCCAGTGATTGTGGCAGCAGCGCAATGCCATTACGCAGTATGAAGTGACACATGGCCTGACAAGCAGCGGTGCGGACCTCGGGGGGGTTGAGCCACCGAGAGTGGAGGCAGGTGAAAGAGCTCTGCACCATCCTTGCCAGTTTTGAAGAAGCCACCAAAATGGTCAGTGCGGACAATGCCCTTGTCAGCATGAGCATTGTGGTTTATTTAGTTCTGGAACGATCGTTGGACACTCTGAAATAACAGGTCCCGCCAGCGACGGAGAAGGAGATGGACATAGATGCAGACACGGAGCCTTTCCTTTCCCTCGAATCCACAAGGCCCGACAGTTTCCCCAATTTATCGGTCTTCATTAGGCAGTGGTTTGGGGTCCAGGGCTAGTGCAAGGTGGCGCATCAGCTCTCAGGGTGCATCATCTGAGGCAAGTCAGGGCTATGTTGAAGCTGTGCCGGAAGAAGAGGAGGAGGAGGTATTACTAGACACCGACGTTACCGACGTCCCTGCCTTGGAAAGAGGTTGGCGCGAATTTGAGGCGGAGGAGGAAGATGAGGAAGACCAGGTTGCTTGTGCCGCTCGACCCATAGGCTTGGGAAATCAAGGCTCGATCTATCACATGATAAAGCGTCTGCTTCACGTTACTCATATGTCACGGTGGAACAACATCAGCGATGTGACAGCAGTAGAGTGCCAAGCTGCCGTATCGGCGGCAGCAGCAGGCAAGGTGGCAGAAGCCTAATGGGTGACCTCTGGCAATCTTTTATTTACCACCTCACCAACGCATGCATGCAGGGCACACATCCAACACACGAGACCACTTAAGATCATGGTTGCAAAGACTATCTGCGTCTCAAAAACCGATGTTTTTGTATGTGTTCCGGACCCAATAGACTTCTGGTTATCCAAAATGGACGAATGGCCCGAGCTCGCTTGCCACGCCATAGAGGTGTTGTCCTGCTCAGCAGCCAGCGTCATATCTTTTCTTCAAACAGAAATGGTCCTCTTGAAAACTTTTTTTAAAATGATCATTTCTTACTGCAATTTTTATTCTTGGTTCCCCCAAAAGTTCATTTTGTGGTTTTGCTTGTGAGGGGGACTGTAAAAAGACAGCAGGTTTCATGAAAAACACCCCATTCCATTTACTCACTCCATCTTTAGAAATTTTTGCATTGTCAATGGTTTTGAGGTCATGTTGCTGTGAGATACATCTATAATTATGGTCCTTTGGAACTGAAATGTGGCTTCTAAGTGGCATTTCTCCATCACAATTTTTTTAACAGTGGCTGAGAAGTAATTTTTATAATTTTTGGAGTCATGCTGCTTTGAAATGCAGCAACACTACGGGTCCTATTCTAAAAAATTTTTTGTTTCTAACAGACATTTGTTCTTCACAATTGTCAAAAGTGGCTCAAGGGTCATGCTTTGAATTTTTGGGGGGCATTTTGCTGTGACATGCAGCTATACTACAGGTCCAAATTTTAAATAAATGTTGTTTCTAACAGAAAATTTGTTCTTCACAATTGTCAAAAAGTGGCTCAAGGTCATGCTTTGAATTTTTGGGGCATTTTGCCCGTGACATGCAGCTAATATACAGGTCCTATTATAAAATATGTTGTTTCTAACAGACATATGTTCTTCATAATTGTCTAAAGTGGCTCAGGGTCATGTTTTAAATTTTTTTGGGGGGGGCATTTTGCTGTGAAAATGCAGCTAGACTACAGGCCCTATTGTAAAAAATGGTTTCTAACAGACATTTGTTCTTCACAATTGTCAAGAGTAGCTCAAGGGTGAATGGTGCTGTCCAAACAGGAATAGGTAGGACACTGTTAATGGACACATATTGCAAAATGACTTGTTTTTGCAAGATCTTTAACATAGCTAGCAATCCCTGTATTGAGACAACCCATTCAATACAATTAAAAAAGAGAAACAAAGACATGGTGGGATTCATCCTTTTTTTAAAAAATGTGTTTTCTAGAATTAACTACTAAAAAAACTTGCATGTACAAAATAGCTGGTAAAAAAATTCCCTGAATTGTACAAGGGAGGTACGGAAGACTTGACCAGATGTAGGTTCAGAGGACATGGAGTATGGAGCACGGACAAAGAACAAAGAACAAGACAATTTCCCCCAGCACGTTGAGAAAAAATGAAAAAAAAGAATGCCAAGAAAAGGGCACCTGGGTGGAACAGGAGCGTTACCCACCAGTATTTCCAAGTAAAGCTCAATTGGTCCGCACTCATATGGAGGGGCAAGCGCTACCCAGGTCTTGACTGTGTACTGAGAAAGGCTGGAGGTCTACTCACACTTCCGCACTCTGCTTCAGCACGACTGTTTTCGTTGCTGCGTCTATAGGGCATTTTTACCGTGTAAATAGATGACGGACGCCAGCCTGGGCTCTCACCGCACCCACTGTAACTCCGGCCCTGGCAGCTGAAACTGCGTGTTTATAGATGACAGACGCTAGCCTGGGCTCTCACCGCACCCACTGTAAGTCTGGCCCTGGCAGCTGGACTTCCGTGTTAATAGATGGACCAGACGCTAGCCTGGGCTCTCACCGCATCCACTGTAAGTCATGGCCCTGGCAGCTGAACTCCGTGTTAACAGATGGCTGACGGCAGCACTGGCTCTCACCATTAGGGGCAATCAGGAGAGCTTCAAATTTCTCTAAAAAATCTGATTTTGAAAAAGGTGATTTCTGTGAGGTTAAGTAGTGTCAAAAAAGGCCCCAGGGCTGGACACAAATTGAACAATTTGAGGCTTAACATTTTCTGGGGCTGGAGTCACTATGGGGTCGCATCATTTGATCTCCAGGGGAGTCTGTCCCTAATCACTGAAAAAGGATTTGGAGGAAAAATGAAACCATTGAATTGATTGGCTGAATCACTCTCAGAAGCCAGGAGGGCAAATGTCTTCTCAACCCCTCCCCTTTAAAAACTGCAGGGAGGGGTGTATGTTGTATGTTATCACACTTGAAAAAAAAGCAAAATGATAATAATGTAAAACTATAAATAAAACTTCCCTAAATAAATTCTGTAAACAAATGTCAATTACCAAAAAAATATACTAAATGACAGTCACTGTACAAAATAGCATAGTGCCACTTTGTGATCTGTGGGTCAAATAGGTTTAGGGGTCATGCTGTGGTACAGGACAGGTATTTTCAATGTCCAGTGAAACTAAAATGGTGGTTGAAAGACTCCTTTTTCTGGCACTTTTTAATCTGGGGTCATGCAGGTTTGGGGCTCATGCTGTGGCCCAGGACAGGTATAAATGTCCAGTGAAACTAAAATGGTGGTTTGAAAGACTCCTTTTCCGGCACTTTTTAATGTGGGAGTCATGCAGGTTTGGGGCTCATGCTGTGGCGCAGGACCGGTAAAGTCAATGTCCAGTGAAACTAAAATGGTGGTTGAAAAGACTCCTTTTTCCGGGAAACTTTTTAATCTTGGGGGTCATGCAGGTTTGGGGCTCATGCTGTGGCCCAGGACAGGTATAGCTAATGTCCAGTGAAACTAAAATGATGGTTCAAAGACTCCTTTTTCCGGCACTTTTTAATCTGGGGCTCATGCAGGTTTGGGGGCGCATGCTGTGACCCAGGACAGATATAGTCAATGTCCAGTTCAACTAAAATAGGGGTTGAAAGATCCTTTTTCCCCAGCACTTTTTAATTTCTGTGGGTCAGACAGGTTTAATGGTATATTTGCGGTACAGGACAGATATAGTTAATGTCCAGTTCAACTAAAATGGTGAATGAAATACTCCTTTTTATGGCACTTTTAAATCTGTGGGTCATGCAGGTTTGGGTCTCATGCTGCGTTACAGGACAGGGATATACAATGTCCAGTTCAAGTAAAATGATGGTTCATTTTCATACTGCCTTCTGGCACTTTATAATTTGTGGGTGATGCAGGTTTACAGGTCATGCTGTGGTACAAGACAGGGATAGTGAATGGTGTGTGACTTTTTTCTCTGGCTTTTATAACCTAAATGTGTTGCCTAAGATGTAGCACGTATCCATTTGACTGTTGTGGATATTAATTCCAGCTTCTCAATCCCTGTTTGTGTGTAAGAATGAAGGTGTTGTTCCTCTCCCATAGACTTTAATGGTCATCGGCGATAATCTATTATAGACTTGATAATCATCTTGTTAATTGCAGATATTGACTATCGACCCGATGACGATAGTCAACGTAATCGCTCATCACTACTCATAAGCAAACAACTATTTAAACGACCAAGAACCACTCCAGGTTTTTTTACCCATCGTTAGAAATTACTTCTAGGTACACTGTTGTGCCAGTTACTTTGCTTACCTGCTGCTGAATACAGGATTTTTGGCAGACACAACGGTCTGTTAGGTCTCTCTTAGCAGATGAAATACACTGGGCCTTATGTATGAAAACGGTTTAGCAATCAGACTGTCTTTGTTGCCCAATCAGAGTTCAGTTTTCCTTTCATATAGTGCTCTGGAAAAATAAAAGCTCTTATCAGTTGCTATGGACAACATAGTCTATGGAACGCGAGACAGTTTGCATATATAAGGCCACTGTGTTTTTTATGCTGACTCTTTATGCATACAAACTGACTTTAAACCTCCTATAGGCATGTATAGAGAGAGTCACTTTCAGATCATATAACCATGCTGTGTGACAGCAACTCAGAGTGCAGGTCACATGACTCAGAGGCAGCAGTCAGAAATCATGTGTTCACCTTCAAGGAAGCAAAATTATTGACACTAATGTGCACCTAAAAGCAATTTCTAATGAACTTAAGAAAAAAAAAAACAGGAGTGGTCCTTTAAAGAGCAATGTGGGTAAACTGGTGCTCTGCATTTGTTCTAGAGCAACTTTTAAGGAGGCAAAACATGACATATAGATTAAAAACATCAAACAGGGAGCAGTTGGTCTGCACTAAGTAGGGGAGTAGCTTTAGTGGCTACAGAGGTAGAAGTTGCTCTGGAACCTGAGGGACCCTAAAAACCCCTCTGCCACATAAAATAATAGCAGTATTGTAAATTGCACATGGTAGGTGAGTGCTCGTTTATAGATTTTACATTGGAGCCCAGGAGATTTAAAGGGGTTGTTTCACTACAGACATTAATGGTATATCTCTAGAATGTCATCAATGTCTGAAGGATCCCACCTCGGGGACCCGCACCTATCTTCTAATCAAGTCCTAAAATCTCTCTATTCTGAACAGAGAGGTGGTCGGGATTCTCCCATACACATGAATGGGACTTCTGAGTCCAGCCAATTGATGATATTCTACCGGTATGCCATCAATGTCTATAGTGATACAACCCCTTTAAGTTATGCCTCAGGCACTAAGTATGTCACAGTAATAGTTTTGGCTGGATAACTCCTACAGCCTCATAGACTCCCCCATAAAAGTACCAGCCACATATAATGGTGCCAGAGAAATAATGGTAGCCTCATACAGTAACAGCCATGACAGTCACACAAGCATTTTACCTACCATGGTCCTTACAATGGTGTGCCACCGCTTGCCACTATACTGTGATATGAAACATACTGTACATCTAAAGATTTACTTTTTCAGTCAATATATTTCTGAGTCCTGGAAGAATATCAGAGCACAGAAGAGAGAACAATGATGTCGTCTGTTGCCTGATGGTTAGAAACCAAATAGAACTGTATCATAGGCCATAGGATGTGCATCCCTGCTCTATACCAATGAAGACAATGTTGGGTTAAACAGGAGTCCCTCACTGACATTTTTTATTTTTACTAAACTCCAAAGTCCCACATATACTACATAGACCAGTTAAGAAAGCAGGACTGCTTATTGATAATAGCGATACTTTCAAACATTATATTCATCTTACCTTATTTGTTCACAGATATAACAAATGGAGAATATTATAATAAAAGACTATTTTTTTTACGTTTTAGAGTAAAGGAAAAAATTACTCGTTGATCTGCTCACATGAAAACAGCTGAGCAGTCGAGAGGCGAGAGCGGGCCTTAAAGTCACGTGAAACAACAACATCGATGTGACAGCAGTAAGTGCCAAGCACCGTACGGCAGCAGCAGCAAGTGGCAGAAGCCCATACATGGTGACACTCTGGCAATCTTTAGTTACCCCTCACAACGCATCTATGCAGGCACACATCCACACAGAGACCAGCTTAAGATCATGGAGCACGACCTATCTGCGTCTCAACACGATGTTTTGTATGTGTTCCGGACCCATTAACGTCTGGTTTTCCAAAATGGATGAATGGCCCGATCTCAGCTTGCCCACGCCATAAGGTGTTGTCCTGCTCTGCAGCCAGCTCATATCTGAGCGGAACTTCAGCACAGCTGAGGAGGTCATATACAGACAAACCATCCGCGTTGACACAGGATAAGGGGAATCGTTTGACTTTCATCATGATGGAACAGGAGGGATCCTGAATGATGGTTGTGGCCCCAATTGCCCGGTGGTCACCGATTAGATGGTGATAAAAGTCGTCTCATTCCTCGTCAAAAAGAAAATAGCCTCTTGAATCGGTGTTGTTAAAAGATCATTTCTACTGCAATTTTTATTTCGTTCCCAACATTCATTTTGCGTGTGTTGCGTGAGAAGACTGTAAAAGACAGCAAGGTTTCATGACAACACCGTATTCCATTTACTCACTCTATCTTTAGAATTTTGCATGTCAATGTTTTGGAGGTCAGGTGATGTGAGAACATCTATAATTATGGGTCCTTGAACTGAAAAGTCCTCTAAGGGCATTCTCCATCACAATTTTTACAGTGGCATGAGAAGTAATTTTTATAATTTTTGGATCATCGGCTTATGAAATGCAGCACACTACGGTCCTATTCTAAAATATTTGTGTTCTAACAACATTTTGTGGAGAGCAATTGTCATAATGGCGCAAGCCCTTATTTAAGTTGGGGGGGGAGTTTGGCTTGGGGAAATGGCCAGAGTGTATACAGGTCCTAGTTATTATGTATAGGGTTGGGTGACCGAATCTGGATAAGTAGGTGTCTTACACTTGTGTCAAAAGGTGCGAAGTCCATCTTTGAATTTTTGGGGGGAATTTGCTATGACACATGCAGCTATACTACAGTCCTATTATTATAAAATGTTTTTCAACAACATTTGTTCTTCACAATTGTCACGTGTGGCTCAAGGGTGGAGGTGGTGTCAAACAGAATAGTGGACACTGTTAATACACAGATTGCAAAATGACTTTTTTGCAAGATCTTTAACAGCAATACTACAATCCCTGTATTGAGACAGACCCGATTAATACAATAAAAAAGAGATACAAAGACATGGTGATTCCATCCTATTTTAAAAATGGTTTTCTAGAATTAAACTACTAAAAAACTTGCATGTAACAATATACTGGTAAAAAAATTTCCTCTGAATTGTACAAGGAGTAACTTGAAACTTGACCAGATGTAGGTTCAGAGGACATGAGTATGGAGCACGGACAGAGAACAAGAACAGAGACAATTTCCCACACTTGATAAAATGAAAAAAGAATGCCAAGAAAAAGGGCACCTGGTGAACAGAGCGTTAACCATCAGTATTTCCAAGTGAAGCTCAATTGGTCCGCACGTCATATGGAGTGGTGCAAGCGCACCCAGGTCTGACTGTGTACTGAGGAAGGCTGAGGTCTACTCACATCATCGCACTCTGCTTCAGCATGACGTTTCGTTTGCTGCGTCATAGGCATTTTACCGTGTTTAATAATACGGTCGCCAGCCTGGAGGCTCTCAACGCACCCACTGTAACTCCGGCCCTGGCAGCTGAACTGCGTGTTAATCGATGACAGACGCTAGCCTGGGCCTTCTCACCGCACCCACGTGTAAGTCTGCCCAGCACCTCCCGCTGGACCTCGTGTAATAGATGATCAGACGCTACCTGGGCTCTCACCGCACCCACTGTAAGTCTGGCCCAGGCAGCTAGAACCCCGTGTTAACAGATGGCTGACGGCAGCACTGCTCTCACCATTAGGGCAATCAGAGAGCTTCAATTCTCTAAAAAATCTGATTCTTGAAAAAGGTGATTTCTGTGAGGTTAAGTAGTGTCAAAAGGGGCCCCAGGGCTGGACACAAATTGAACAATTTGAGGCTTAACATTTTTCTGGGGCGGATCACTATGGGGTCGCATCATTTTGATCTCCAGGGAGTCTGTCCCTAATCACTGAAAAAGAATTTGGAGGGAAAAATGAAACCATTGAATGATTTGAGCTGAATCACTCTCAGAAGCCAGGAGGGCAAATGTGCTTCTCAACCCCTCCCCTTTAAAAAACAGCAGGTAGGGGTGTAATGTTGTATGTTATCACACTATTAAAACAAAGCAAAATGATAATAATGTAAAACTATTAAATAAAACTTCCTAAATAAATTCTGAGTAAACAAATGTCAATTACCAAAAAATATACTTAAATGACAGTCTCTGTACAATTAGCATAGTCGGTGGGCACGTGGGTAGTATGAGTTAGAGGGCTTGGGTCAAACAGGTGTGGGGTCCATCATGTGGTACAGGACAGGTATGATTCCAATGTCCTGAAACTAAAATGGTGGTTGAAAACTCCTTTTTTCCGGCACTTTTTAAATGTGGGAGTCAAGCCAGTTTGGGCATTGCTGTGGTACCAGGGACAGGTAAGTCAATGACCATGAACTAAAATGTGGTTGAAAGACTCCTTTTTCCGGCACTTCTTTAATCTGGGGGTCATGCAGTTGGGCTCATGCTGTGGCCCAACAGGTATAGTCTATGTCCATGAAACTAAAATAGATGGTTCAAAGACTCTTTTCCGCACTTTTAAATTTGGAGGTCAGACAGTTTAATGGTTCATACTGCGTCCAGGACAGGGATAGTCAATGTCCAGTTCAACTAAAATAGGGTTGAAAGACACCTTTTCCCACACTTTTTAATCTGTGGGCAGACAGGTTAATGGTCATACTGCAGTACAGGACAGATATAGTATAATTCCAGCTCAACTAAAATGGTGGTTGAAAAGATGCTCCTTTTTCTGGCACTTTTAAAATCTGTGGGTCATGCAGGTATTGGGTCTCATAGCGCGTTCCAGGACAGGGATATCAAATGTCCCAGTTTCATTACAATGATGTTCAAATCATACTGCCTTCTGGCACTTTATAATTGTGGGTGATGCAGTTTTATTATTATTTTTATTACGGTCATGCTGTGGTACAAGAAGGATAGTGAATGGTGGTGACTTTTTCTCTGGCTTTTATAACCTAGAGTGGTGGTCTGCCTAAGATGTACACTTATCACTCTCATTGACTGTTTGTGGATGTTAAATTCCCAGCTTCTCCAGCCCTGTTTTTGCGTGTAAGAATGAAGTGTTGTTCCTCTCCCATAACTTTAATGGTCATCGGCGATAATCTATTATAGACTTGATAATCATCTTGATAATTGATAATCATCTTGTTAATTGCCGATATTAACTATCGACCCGATGACGATAGTCAACGTAATCGCTCATCACTACTCATAAGCAAACAACTATTTAAACGACCAACGGAACCAACCAGTTTTTTTAGTCCATCGGTAGAAATTACTTTCTAGTACATTTGTGTACTGTTGGTGCCAGTTTACTTTGTGCGTTACCTGCTTGCTGAATACAGATTTTTGGGCAGACACGAAACAGTCGTTTAGGGTCGCTCGTACAGAGTGAAAGTACACTGTCCTTATGTATGAAAACCGGTTTAGGGCATCAGACTGTGCTTTGTGTTGCCCAATCAGAGTTCAGTTTTCCTTTCATATAGTGCTCTGGAAAAATAAAAGCTCTTATCAGTTGCTATGGACAACATAGTCTATGGAACGCGAGAACAGTTGCATAATAAGGCCACTGTGTTTTTTATGCTGACCTCTTTATCATTCAACGACTTAAACCTCCTATAGGAATGTATAGAGAGATTCACTTTCAGATCATATAACCATGCTGTGTGACAGCAACTCAGAGTGCAGGTCACATGACTCAGTGGCAGCAGTCAGAAATCATGTGTTCACCTTCAAGGAAGCAAAATTATTGACACTAATGTGCACCTAAAAGCAATTTCTAATGAACTTAAGAAAAAAAAAAACAGGAGTGGTCCTTTAAAGAGCAATGTGGGTAAACTGGTGCTCTGCATTTGTTCTAGAGCAACTTTTAAGGAGGCAAAACATGACATATAGATTAAAAACATCAAACAGGGAGCAGTTGTGGTCTGCACTAAGTAGGGGAGTAGCTTTAGTGGCTACAGAGGTAGAAGTTGCTACTGGATCCTGAGGGACCCCAAAAACCCCTCTGCCACATAAAATAATATCAGTATTGTAAATTGCACATGGTAGGTGAGTGCTCGTTTATTGATTTTACATTGGAGCCCAGGAGATTTAAAGGGGTTGTTTCACTACAGACATTAATGGTATATCTCTAGAAATGTCCCCATCAATGTCTGAGATCCACCTCGGGACCCGCACCTATCTTCTAATCAAGTCCTAAAATCTCTCTATTCTGAACAGAGAGGTGGTCGGGATTCTCCCATACACATGAATGGGACTTCTGAGTCCAGCCAATTGATGATATTCTACTAGGAATGCCATCAATGTCTATAGTGATACAACCCCTTTAAGTTATGCCTCAGGCACTAAGTATGTCACAGTAATAGTTTTGGCTGGATAACTCCTACAGCCTCATAGACTCCCCCATAAAAGTACCAGCCACATATAATGGTGCCAGAGACATAATGGTACCTTCATAACAGTACTAGCCATACAGTGCACAACAAGCATTTACCTATCCAAGTTCTTACAATGGTGTGCCACCGCTTGCCACTATACTGTGATATGAAACATACTGTACATCTAGAATTACTTTCCAGTCAATAATTTCTGATGTCCTGCAAGAATATCAGAGCACAGAAGAGAGAACAATGATGTCGTCTGTTGCCTGATGGTTAGAAACCAAATAGAACTGTATCATAGGCCATAGGATGTGCATCCCTGCTCTATACCAATGAAGACAATGTTGGGTTAAACAGGAGTCCCTCACTGACACTATCACTCCAAAGTCCCACATATACTACATAGACCAGTTAAGAAAGCAGGACTGCTTATTGATAATAGCGATACTTTCAAACATTATATGCATCTTACCTTATTTGTCCACAGATATAACTAATGGAGAATATTATAATAGACTATTTTTTTTACGTTTTAGAGTAAAGGAAAAAATTATCTTAGACAATTTTCCACATATTTGTTCAACTTGTGCATCTTTGTGCATATTCCTAATTTCCTATGTTGCCATTATAGCCACCTATATGTGTATGGTAAAAGCACTGCTGGAGATTAATTGCTGGGATATGGATGAAACTTTGGGAGACATATATGATGAAAGGCGCTTTGAAGTGAATTGTCGAGTCTCGTTTCCAGTGTATAATGCGCCTGATGTATAAAAGTGTTTTTTGTGCGATTATAAATGGTCTACAGTTCAACGCACCTTGCCTATGTGTTAGGCGCATTACGAAACGTAGGCGCATTAGTAATGCACTAATATGTATAAAGAGCTAGTAGAAGGCTGGATATAAAAGAAAAGTCATTAGAATAGCATTCAAGGGAATAAACTATGGTTCTGGATCTTGCTTGGTGGACCAAAAGTCCCCAGCAAGACCTGTGCTGTGCTGCTCTTGCTATATGTAAGAATAAGGGTTGAGAGCAGCAAAAATACATTTCAAATGAAATAAAAATTAAAATGGTAAGATCGAACAACAACAAGTGGGTTATTTATGTAAACAGTTTAGCATAGTTATGTAGATTTCGTTTCAATTAAATTTTAAATGCTTTCATGGGAGATAATTTTATATTTTTGGGATATTACATAGTTGTATATTAATTTAATATGATAACACTTTTTATTAAATTTAAATCATTTAATGTTATATACTTTGATAATATACTAAATACAGATGATAATTAATTTTATATTATTATATTATTAATAGTATCAACATCATCCATCATTATTAATTATTATTATATATTTTAGAATAATTTTTTGTTATTATTGTACTGGTGTAAGTGAGAAATACGAAATTTTTTTTGCCCCTTACAGCAAATCTGGTTCCACTTCGACTCCTCAGCCTCAGGCAGACCACATGGAAATAGGTTTGCCTGTTCGAGCAGTAATGCGCCTAGTTTTGCCGAACCACATTCATATATGTGTCTAATATTACGAATGTGGTGCGACACACCTCCATAACGCCCCCAGAACACCCCTTCATGTTAGGCGCATTAGAAAGTGTCGAGTCTGACACATTCATTAGGCGCATTAGACATTGTAGCCGACTCACTTAGGCGCATTTTACGCCAGAAAAAGGGTGAAAAACCCGATCATACATGTCGCCCTTTATGTACTTCTATACTCTATGCTATAAGCTGCCACTTTGTAACTAAAATGCCATCTGTCTCCTGGAGCTACTATATGAAGCCAATATATAACTGAATCTTTAGTGCTACATATTACAGTGGAATACAGTTCTCTGGAGTTGTCACTTAATAACACATCTGTAACAACATCCTTCCTGTAAGTTAAAGGGTAACATTTGCCGAGAATCATTAAAATCACCTATGTTATCATATACTTAACTGTAACTCAGATTTAACCGTGGGTCAATTTTAATGAGCATTTAAGACTAAAAACATTTACTAATAGAAATATAAATAATTGATCAAAGAAAATGTGGTGGTAGGATTCACTGTAAAGTGACTTCTCCAATTAAAAGAGGTCATATCTCTCCTGCTAAACACAACAGTTAGTGTTTTCTGCTGATGTTCTTATGCATTTGGTATCCAGAATAAATAACTTTAAGAGCATCTGTCACCATCTTAATATTTTAGTTGGTTTCTTGATCAGTGATTTTCAATGAAAATATTTTTCATGGATGAAAAATAATTAATTTTTTAATTAGTGATGAGCAATTGTGTCAACTATCGTTATCGATTCGATAGTCGATATCGGGAATTATCAAGACGATTTCCGATAGTCTATAACAGATTATCGCCGATGACCATTAAAGTCTATGAGAGACGAACAACAGCTTCATTCTTACACCCAAACAGGGCTGGAGAAGCTGGAATTAACATCCACAACAGAAGAGTGGATACGTGCCACATCTTAGGCAAGACATTTAGGCAACAAGAGTCACAGAAAAAAAGTCACAGACCATTCACTATCCCTGTCCTGTACCACAGCATAAACCTGCATCGCCCACAAATTAAAAAGTGCCGGAAAAAGGAATCTTGAACTGCAACAAGAGTATTTAAATGTTACATGGATTAATATGGCGGCCTTCACACCACTGACTACAGGCTTAATTTACTATCAAATATGTATAACACAATATGCGTACAACTGAGCTCTATGCACCAAACAGACGCTCGGACTTCAGTAAAACTATTTAAAAGTTATAGGGATAAGTTATGCCGGTCTCTAGGAACACTGACACGCAGTGATTGCAATAAAACTGAAAACACAGGGATAATTTCACCTCCTATCAGAGGTCTGCTGGGCAAAAAAGTTAAAAAAAATGCTTTATCAATTCAAGATCACAGAACACACTGAGCTGCAAAATATCTCCCTTCCTTTCAAATGCCTCTCCTCCTGCCCCCACCACCTCTCCCCCACCCCCGCGGCTACACACACCAGTAGATATCCTTAAAACTTTCTCTAACTAAATAATAAGTGAAATTCTCTAATCTAACTCTATTCTAAGCTGTAGGGGAATGGTTTCTTGTATTAGAAGAGACTATCAGAGCTGTTATAACAGCTATTGGTTTAAACGCAGACAGACACGTCCTGCTGTGAAGTGTCATAGACAGAGAATGAGCTCAAACAGGAAATGCAGCAGCATAGATAAAACGAGGTCATTTGATTTTAGCAGCCAATGAGATCCATACACCGCAAAGTGGTGATGTTGTACATCCTCCTCACCCCCCCTCTATCCTCGGAGCTGATTGTCTGGCCACCAAAATGACAGGAAACGCTGAAAATGGCGCGATAGTAATAGATTATCTGTAAGATTGTCACCTAAAATATCGCGTGATCGGAAATTTCCGATAAGCCTAAAAACCGTGCCGATTTCAACTTTTGGCGATAATATCACTCATCCCTATTTATAATGCTTCATAATTTCTATTTTTATGAAAATAGTGAATATTATTAGGAGTTCTGTCCAGCCTTCTTCACATAACAGCTTCCTAAACTGTTGGTTCTCCTGGTCTTTTGATCTCATGTTTACTGATTGTCAGACAATCTAATTGGTCAAAGCCTCATGGAAAAATCTGCAAGCTCAACCACAGAGACTCATTTAGAATTAGGCAGTCCCCATAGACTCATTTGTAGAATGTCACAATTGGCTGAATATTGGCACAAGACAGGAGACAATATGACAATGACTCTGGATACCTGTAAATGTCTATGCGAGCTACATGTGAACTGAGGAAGTTTACTCCAATAAAATGTGATGGGACTCCTCAGCTTTTTCCCCCCCATAAGCCTTTGCTTTAAAACAAAACAGTTAGTGAGGTCTGAATGGCAAATAAATCCTCACAACGACCAATTTATTGGTTCCTCTCCTCAAGGAGAGATTTTTCCCTATTTAAAATAAAGAAATATATATATATCTTTCCCATAAAAAACACCGTTACAAAGTTAAGAAGGCATTCCACTGTCAGTTATCGTAATGCATGCATTCCACTGTCAGTTATCGTAATGCATGTGTCAGTGTACGACATTGCTTTAACAACTTACCGCCACTGCAATTTTTGCTTATGTCACATTAGTTTTTTCTTCTCCACCTTCCAAGAGCCATAACTTTTTTATTTTTCCATCAACATAGATGTATGAGGGCTTGTTTTTTGTGGGGCAAGATGGACTTTTAATGGTATCACTGACGGAGCCATAAAATGTTCTGGGAAACCAAAAACAATTGGAACACAAAGAAAAAAATAGAGTTAAAGGGGTTGTCTCACTATATTGATTCATCTTACCTCAGTCCTGCTTTCTTGTTTCCATTTTGAATTCAGGGGCGTGTTTACTGGCTTCTACTAGGCTGCAGTAGAAGCCAGGTCTGTAGCTATAGCAAACAATGCTGGTAGCCTATCATGAGAGATCAAACAGGTCTGTAGCTATAGCGACCTGAGAAGCTGATGCAGCCCATACAAGAGGGGATATCTCAGAATAGGTCTGACACTGTTAATGGACATATATTAAAAAGTGACTTGTATTTGCAAGATATTTAACATAAAAAGCAATCCCTGTAGCGAGACAACCCCTTTAAGAAACATAGAGTTAAGAAACGGAAGTGTACTTGTCAGACCTGTGGCCCTCCGGTGGACCAGTCCAACACTGCATGCCCACAACTTACAACTTACATTCCCAACAGTGATGTAAGTTAGGCTGTGTTCACACGATGTTTTACGGATCCGTTTTTTACCACTGAAAACTGCATCAAAACTGCATCCAAAAAGCGGATCCCAAAAACGCAACAGCTGATGCTTTTTTGGATCCGTTTTGCATGCTTTTCACATGCGTTTTATGGATCCGTTTTCTGGATGCGTTTTTCATGCCTTCCTTTCACCTGGAGCCATGCATCTCTCTGGAGCTCCTCTGACATGGAGTAACGCATCTCTCTGGAGCACCGCTGACATGGAGCCACGCAACTCTCTGGAGCACCACTGTCATGGAGCCACCCATCTCTCTGGTGCAACGCTGACATGGAGCCACGCATCTCTCTGGAGCTCGGCTGACGTGGAGCCACGCATCTCTCTGGGGTGCCGCTGACATGGAGCCACGCATCTCTCTGGAGCACCTCTGACATGGAGCCACCCATCTCTCTGGTGCGCCGCTGACATGGAGCCACCCATCTCTCTGGTGCGCCGCTGACATGGAGCCACGCATCTCTCTGGAGCACCACTGACATGGAGCCACCCATCTCTCTGGTGCGCCGCTGACATGGAGCCACCCATCTCTCTGGAGCACCGCTGACATGGAGCCACGCATCTCTCTGTAGCGCCGCTGACATGGAGCCACACAGATCACAGTCTCCACGTCTTCAGGCAGAAGCAGCTGCAGTACAATCGTGGCTTTCTCTCTGCTCCCCGGCGCAGGCAAGTGTCCCCAGTGCAGCACTGGTCAGCGACTTCACTTCTCGTCCACCCGATGCGCTTTTCGGATGCAGAAAGCGGATCCAAAGCTTAAGCAAATGTCTATTGCGCTTTGGGATCCACTTTCTGCATCCCAAAAGCGCACCCCATTGTTTTCTATGGGAACTGCTGTTGCGTAAAACGCAACAAGAAATGACATGTCATTTCTCAGGACGGATGCGCAAAATGCAGCAGAGGAAAGCTCTCAATAGCGCATCGGTGTTCTCTCGTGGGAACAGCGATGCGCTTTTCTCACTGAAAGCAATTAAAATCATACTAAACATTGTTGGATCCGTTTTATGGATCCGTTTTATGGATCAAAAATACGTCGTGTGAACACAGCCTTAGGGGCATGTGACCGCTGCAGCCAATCAACAGCTGTAATGGTGATGTCCCCGTTCAGAAATGAAGGCGTGAGAGATGGGGAGATGAGCTGCTATGACCGGGGACCGGTAGTAGGGAAGTATAACTTTTTTCATTTTACTTGTGGCCCAGGAGCAATTTCAATTACTTTTAGATTAGGTGCACAACCCCTTTAAGCCTCTGGCCAGTCCTGGGTTACACATTTTGGCTAGTGGGTAGACTTTTTCACTTTCACAATAACTTACTGTTTGTGTCTAGCATGGATTGGAATATGTAACTTATTATAACTGGAAAGGAAGCTTAATAGGGAAGTTTACCACTTAGTTTCCTGTAATTAAATATTTACATGCTTGCTTTTAGTAACTATTTTCCATTTTAAATACTCATTTTAATCAACCACAGTTAAATCAGTGTTACAGCTACGCATATTATAACATAGGTGATGGTAATGGTTCTTAGTAAATGTTACATTTACAGGATTTAAGTGGCAACTAGAGATGGGCGAATCGATTCTAACGAAGTGGAATTCGTTTAGAATTTCAGGAAAACTTCGGTTCGGAACGAAGTCGAACTTTGGGGTACTTCGGAGAACTGAAGTGGTCTGAGCTTCTTTGATTGATAAACAGGCTGCTGCACATGGCGCTACACTGGGGCAATAGTGCAACTCTGGAAGGAAGAGGGCATAAGCCTTCAGTCGACAATGCTGGCAGATATGAAGCCAATCAGAAGACCTGCGGAATCTGTGACGGTCACCCGCACTATATAAACCGAGCTGAGCCCGACGAGCCGCTGGGAGCTCACACACCACTCACCTCTACTGACAGGGAAGGGTTGGCGTGCTGCGGGGTGATAGCGCTTTCTGAAGAACTGATTTTTACACAGCGATTTTTGTTGGGGCTGTCTCAGCTTGTCTCAGAGACGTTTCTGCTGAATGTTCTATTTCTGAATTTTTGGGGAGTATTGGATCTGCAAATCCAGTGTGCGAGCCACAGCAGCTGGCATATACATTCAATATCCAAGTGGGATCACTAAAGCCCAGTTCCTGGTTGTATTCCATTTAAAGAAAACAGCGTTTTACAATACCAAATACCACTTTTCATTTTTGGCTGCTCAATTCTATTGCTCAATTTTACATCCAGTGGTTAATTAAGCGTTGTTTTGCTGGTGTGCCAGACAAAAATAAACCGTCTTTCTTCATCGCCCAAATATATATTTTTTTTTTTGGTAGCGCTAATTCACAAGCAAAGGTTAATTACAAATTTATCTCCTTGATGTTGGCTGTAGAAAAAATACACCATTGTAACACCTACAAAAAACAAGCTACCTAGTTGTGGTGCCAATTGCTATTTGCGCAATTTCATCCAGGGGTTAATTAAGCGTTGTTTGGCCTGGTGTGCTGACAAAAATAAACCGCTTTTCTACGCCAAATATATATATATTTTTTTTGGTAGCCTAATTCACGAAGCCAAGGTTAAATTACAATTTTATCCTCTGTTGTCTGTTGTGTAGAAATGACGCCATTGTAACACGCTACATAAGCTACTATTTGGTGGTGGCTCAATTCTATTTCGCAATTTACATCCCAGTGGTTAATAAGCGCTTGTTTTGCCTGTGTGTGCTGACGAAAAATAAACCGTCTTGTTACAACGCCAAATATATATATTTTTTTTGGTTAGCCGGGGGCGGGAGGGGTGGGGTGGGAGGGTCGAGAGAGTGGCAGTGCGCAGGGGGGGGGGGGCGGAACGGTGGGTAGTAGGTGGGTGTTCGGAGTGGGAGTAATGGAGGGGGGGGAGGGGGGCGCGGTGGGGGGACGGTGAGAGTAGCCTAATCACAGCAAAGGTTAATTACAATTTTTATCTCTCTTGATTGTGGTGGAGAAGAAAATACACCATTGTAACACTCAACAAAGCACTAGGTTGTCGGTGGCTCAATTCTATTGCGCAATTTACATCCGGAGTTAATTAAGCTTGTTTTGCTGCTGTGCTGACTAAAAATAAACCGTCTTTTCTTCAACGCCAAATATAAATAATTTTTTTTTGTAGCCTAATCTCACAAGCAAAGTTAATTACGAATTTAACTCTGATGTTGTGTGGCGTAGAAAATACACCATTGAACACGCGTACAGAAGCGGCTACTAGTTTTTGTGGAGAGCAGCAATTCTATTGCGCAATTTACAAAATCCAGGGGTTGAATAAAGCCGTTGTTATATCTGCTGTGGCTGACAATAAAAAACCGGCTTTTTCCACCACCGAAATGATATACAGATTATCTTGTAGCATAATTCCACAATGCGGAAGGTTAAATAAGCCTGTTGAGTGCTATTTACATGATAGTGAAAACACACATGCTTGTAAACTACACATACAAGTAAATTTTTCCTGGACCATATGTGTGGAGCGCAATTTATATCACAAGGTTTACCCAAGCGAGTGTTACTGGGTTTCATATTGGAGTCAAAACAGGTGTATATTTATCATATACAGATAAGCTTCATCAAAGCTAGTGTCCTGTACATGTTTAGAACAAACAGTATGTCAGACAGAGGAGGTGGCAGGCCTTGGCAATGTCTTCTGCAACAGCGAGTAGGGCAGTGGCACAAACATTTCTGAAAACGGGCCCAGGTCGCAGCCACACGAAGGGGGACGTCGCAGCAGGGTCACTTCGTGCGGCCACAAACTGCACTCTGGTCCACTAGCGGACCGTGTAGTTGTTCAGCAACCGCCAAGGGTTTATCTTGATTGGTTTAACTATGACATCCTCTTACTCCCAAGATGACATGCTACAACCAGACCAAGAGTCGTTGGGAGACCTCAGACACGAGTCCAACACTTAAGGTTGGCATGGCCCCGGGAGCAGGTCAGCAGGGCCCTCACCTGTCCTCAGCCCGCCTCTGTCCCATCCAGTCTCTCCCACGAGCCAGGATCTACTATGTGGACTGGTCTCATCGCCACTATATAGCAGGATGAACAATACTGAGGAGGGCAGTCGGCAGCTAGCTTCAGGCAGCGAAGAAATGGGGCCAATACCCTACCCCAGCTTTCTGCAGAAGTCGCAAAGTAAAGATGTGTGAGAGAGGCATGGGAGGTCATGTGGTGAGCGGGTCAGCCCGGGAGGCTTCACCACAAACCCGTTAGATGAGGACCAGTAGTGAACGTTGAAACACAAAATGAGATGACAATGTAGCACGAGCCCGCATACATGGGAGCCGGTAGCAGCAAGGGCTTCAGTCACATCGTCAGTGAGAATGAGGGCGTCAGCTTTGCGCTGCAGCAGCGGGCGCAGCCAGCAATTGGGTTGTGTGCGCTGTAGAGTCAGCAGGGTAGCAGCAGAGTGAGGTCCGGGATGGCCAAGCGGCCACGTGGGTATGAAAACCCGCTTCGCAGTCCAAGACAGAAGCGGCACAGGGGCCAGCGAGGCAGCGGCGGCTAGTAGTACTCAGTGCGGAGCGTTGGCTGGGTAAAATCAAGCTACTCGGTTGGTGTGTCAGTTCTTGCTAAGACACCGAGGAGCCGAATCTGGGCGTATATTGTACAAATCGTGGTGCAAAAAGTGAAGCGTGGCCAGGAGTTACGTTGGCACAAACGGCCCTGCTTCAACCGCATCAGCGTCACCATCCAGCCGTTGGCCTGGTAAAAACGTGGCTCAGATGTGGTGGGTCCATACCCTGCCGCTGCAGCAGCAGCAGCGGCCATTGCACGCATGCCATTTCAGCCAGTCAAGGCTACCAACACCTCTGCAGAAGGCAGCTGTATTCTCTTTGAACATCCTCCTCCCGGTCCTAGAAGCTCCTCTGCACCGTCGCTACGACATGAGCGCCAGCAGGGTCGTATCAGTAGAGAGGCGAGTTGTAAATAGACAACAAGTATGGCGTCCAACCAGTCCTAAGGAGTGCAGCGCGTGGCTGACCGTGCTCCTGTCCCCCAAATATTTTTGGTACTGCAGTACCCCTGCCTTTCCAATGGTGACCTCCTGCACCATTCAGAGAACTAATGGCTTGTGCCGATGCCGAATGGGAGGTTTTCCAAGCCGTAATTTCCTTTCCAAAGAAAGGCGGTACCTGAAGCACTTCATAAAATATGTAGAACAGAAAGTGGGTCATATCCTTGAGCTTATCGGTTTGTTCCAAGGTACACGGCAGCGCGGACTCTGAGCTGTAACGGTACGGTCATGGGCCAGTACAGTGTCCTTTACGGCGCCACACTGGGTGGAAAAGTGCTTCTCTGCCCAGGCAAGCGGACCAACAACTTGGACAGGAATCGCCGCTTTCTCTCCACGCTTTGAGTCAACAGCTGCACTGCGCCAGAAACCGCGACTCCTCCTCCTCCACCACGACCACCATGCATCAGCCTCCACAAGTACGCGAGGACTGCTTCCATCATGACCACATGTGTAGTGCACAGCGGTTCACGCAGTTCCAACAACCTAGCTTGGCCTCCGGCGAAACGAAGTCGACACAGGGGAGGAACTGCTCCGCTCATGCAGCAGGGAAGAAATCGATGTGTGCGCCTTTCTCCCGCGCCCAGAACTGCAAATTCGGAACCATGTGACGGACAATGGGAGAACATGGTGTTCCCCCCCCCCCCCTCGCGCTCGCACCAGGAGGGATGGTCCATGCGCCCTGCATGGCGCACAGACGGTGGTAGTCAATCTGGTCTGAGAACAAAGTTTCTGGAAGTCTCTTCCACCGATCCTATCAGAACTTCTGAAAATGGCCATGAAACTGTGTCATGGCACTTTATCCATTCGTACAAAGCAGGGAACACCCTCCTCGAGTTGCCGCGGCAGAACGGCCTCCCCCCAACACGCGCTGATTTGCGATGTTTCACACCCGCTGGAAATCCAGCCTGCACATGTTGGAACCGCAGTATGAACAGAGAAACAGGCCTTAACGATTTTTTTGATGATCCAGGCAGACAGAAGTACTCCCCTGTGTAACTTTGATGGTCAGCGCATGGAGCAGCTCATGCGTTGACACCTGCCGTTTTTGATGCCATTCTCGAGGAGGAGAGGCCACTTTATTTGGTCCAGTCGCCAGGACTAGCGGGATGAATAACGTCATTCCACTGGCTTCATGTCCCTGAGGAACGATCTGAAAAATGTCTGGTCCTCTTGCAGGGACTGGAGATGTGGCGACGCTACATCTCGGTGGCCACGAAGGATTCCGGGTGGGGACTGAAATGGAGGAGGAGGACATTGGAGCAGAAGCATTGTCCTCTGATATGGTGAAATGAGTGGATTTTCTACCCAGGTGAGCAAGATGACGAGGAGCAAGTAGGACAGCTGGAGGATGTGGATGCGGAGATGAGTGAAACGAGGCAACTGACCCCAAGCACCGTGGCAGTAATAGCAGTGGAAATGGAGGCAGGGAGCCCCTCGGAGTCAGCTTTGCAGAGAGGCCCGCAGCATGCTTATTGCCTGGTGCTAGTGAGACAGTCCGAATAGTCAGCATCCCGGCAAGAGGGATGACTTCTGGCTGCATCCACCCCTATTGGTCGCCCTCGCTACCCATGGTATCCAAAGATGGGAGCCTTCTTTCCAGCTATTCGAGAGGGAACGACCAAAAAACTCAAATACTATAGGAAATCCCTCCCGTAAATCGTTGTGGCCGCCTGCCTATAGTGCGAGCGTCGCCCTTCCCTCTGACAGGTACTGACCTGGGGGGGTTCCTCACGCTCACGTACTAACTGCCGCGGCTGCTCGGGGGAAGGATGGGCGGGGTAGGAGCAGTACCAGCACCACAGCAGTAACCTAAGTCAGGAGTTCCACTAATGAGCTAGCTTCCTTCACCCGCCTACAGGTGAGGAGCCGATCGCAGTCACCAGCAGCAGCATACAGCAAGCAGGACATGGAGCATAAGCCCTGAAACCAACCAGGTTGTGCCTACTTGGAGCAGCACTCTGCACCCCATTAGAAGATCTCGCTGGACTACTGGGCAGCCAAACTGTGCATGTGTGGCCGCAACTATCTGCCGAGTTTGCAGATGGTAGAAAGCTGTCCCCTGCCCTGGCCAGGTAGTGGGCAATCAGAGCGTGGTGTTCAGTGCGTGCGGGGTGTCTCCATCGTGTTACCCCACAGGGAGAAGCCCGCTTGTCCACGGGAAATGTTGAAACGACTGACCTTTGTAAGATGAATCAGCGAGATACGGCCAGGATTTCTCCACACACCAATGCCTTATCGTCAGTCCTGGGTTCAAACTACCTGCCTCAGCCACTATTCTCGATGCCGCCACCCCCTGATCACACATCAGCTAGATAGTTTCTCCATCTGCCTACCCACCGGCGCGTCATTTACCAGCGGACTGGGTAATTGCCACCCACCGCATCAACACTCTGTCATTGTGCCACTCTATGTGCTCATGCAGCTGCTGAGCTGTTGCTGTCTGCCACAGTGAACATCACACTGAGTCATTGTGCCCACTCTGCGAGCCTGGTTACTTTATGCCACCTCCAGAATGTCATTGTGGCACTCTCTGACCTCATGCTTGTTGCTCCTGTCTCATCACCGACCACTCTCTTTCATTGTGCCACTCGCCTGACCATCGATGCTGCGTGCCGCCTGTGACCTCCACGCTCTGCAGTTCATTGTGCGCCGCTCTGTGGCCTAATACTATTCTTGCCACACCTGCAGAATGTCACTGTGCCGCCTCTTGACCTCATCCTGCTGCTGTGACTCCTGTCGTTGCCCTCCACACCTGTGTCATTGCGCCACTTGTCTGACCTATGCTGCTGCCCGTGGCTGCTGCCGTGCCCTCCACACTGTGGCCTACTCCTGTTTTTGCCACCAGTCCAGAATTTGTCAATTGTGCCACTGTCTGACCGTCCTGCTTCGATGTGGTGCTGCTGCGTGGCCCTCCAGCACTGTGTCATTGTGCACTTCAGAACTTATGGCTGCTGCTGTTGCCTCCTGCCCGTGCTTCCACGACTGTGTCATTATTACCCACCTTTGGCCTACTCCTTTTTTTTCGGCCAGCTCCAGGAATTTGTCATTGATGCACTGCCGTGACCTCATGCTGCTGCACCGAAGTGCACCTCGCACACCTAGTTGGTCCATTGTGCCACTCTGCGGCCTGGTACTGTTTTGCACACTTCCAGAATGTAATTCTGTGCGCACTGTCCTGACCGTCATGCTCAGCTGTGTGCTGCCGCCGTGCACATCCACACGTCTTTTCACTAATAGTTGCCCACCTGAGCTCTCAGTTAGTTTTTTTCCAGCTATTTGCTGCCGATCACTTTATCAGGCTACGTTCCTGCTTCGAGTTTTTTGGAGTCAGTTTTGTTGGGCCCCCATAAGTGCCAGGTCATTTTATGAGTGAAGCGATTCTAAGAGCGGTTCGGCAGTCATGTTCGTGTCATAGATACTAAAACACAACATTGTATGACGCAGACCAAACCAAGCTCCCTCTGCATATTTAAGCATGGCACAACGATCTACAAAAAACGGCCCCAAGCACAAAACCCTGCAGGCTCTGGCAGCCTTGAAAATAGCTGTTTTTTAACGTGGATTTCGTGCCGAAGTAATTCGGACCGAAACGAATTTTTGTCGGCAAAATTCGGCGAAGTGGAACCGAACCGAATTTTTGAGAAATTCGCCAATCTCTAGTGGCAACTAAACAAACACATCCCTTCCATAGCTAATCAGAAATACAGGGGTATGGGTCACAAGTTAGCTCCTTTTGGATGCTTATTCACTTTCAAATAAATCTGCAGCTAGATGGACATGAAACATACGGAATCTCAGAGCTTGTGACTGAAAGCGAGGTTACAAGGGTGGTAATAGTTATATAGAATTTTGGTATGATTGGCAATGAGGCGACAATAGAATTATAAATGTAAATAAATTTGAACAAGTGCATGGTAGATTTATAAAATTGTAGCTAAAATGTTGTGCAATTCGCACTTACAGTATATAAAAAAAAGGGATTTAGACCAGGCATCCTCAAACTGCGGCCTTCCAGCTGTTGGGAAACTACAACTCCCATCATGCATGTTATATAACTATAACAGTGGGCCTGATGGGAAGTAGTAGTTTCCCAACAGCTGGAGGGACACAGTTTTGAAGTATGCAATGATTTAGAACTATCACTATTTATTAGAAGGGTGTTCAGCTATAAGCTGATTAGATGGTTAACTACTGCTCAGACCCGGCTCAGACTGACCTACCGGGGAGTAGGAGTACTCCCTGTAGGCCCCCAAGCAAGGGGGACCCGTGGGCTGCTTTTCAAGGAGAAAGGCAGAGAGAAAAGAGACAGGAATCAAGAGACAGAGTTGAAGAACCATGAGCGGTATGTGCCAGCATATACAGCAGTTGTAAGGTGGGCCCCAAAAATTAACTCCACAGGTGTGCCTCAAAAAATAATTCCACTGGTTGGCCCCAAGCACCCCACTCCAATAGTGGCTGGGACCTCTTTCAATAAGCATTAATCTGAGGAGGAATCTAGCAGCAATTGTTGAGCTCCTGCAATGCCACCACAGGAGAAAATGCCCCAGAACAGCTAAAGTAGCTGCAGAGGTGAGGGTTTTTTTTCTCATGGAGAAGCTACTGACTTGGCTTAAAATTTCCAGTCATATTTCAAGGCTCTTTAATGGGTTGGATGTGACAATAAAGGAATGTCTAACGTTTTTCCTGTAGAACTTACTTAACTATTACAGTTCACATGGAGCATTGGATAACTGGTAAGTGTCCATACAGGTTAAAGCTTTTCTCCCTAAGAAGAAACTTAATCCCCATAGAACCAGATCTTCTAAAGTAAAAGATGTTCTTTGTATTTTTTCTCGACTCTGACCAAGAGATGAAGATTCTTAAAGGGGTTGTCTCACTACATTGATTCATCTTACCTCAGTCCTGCTTGCTTGGTTTCATTTTGAATTCAGGGGCGTGTTTACTGACTTCTATAGGCTGCAGTAGAAGCCAGGTCTGTAGCTATAGCAACCAGTGCTGGCAGCCTATCAGGAGAGTTCAAACAGGTCTGTAGCTATAGCGACCTGAGGAGCTGTTGAAGCTCATAGAAGAGGGGATATCAGGAATAGGTAGGACACTGTTAATGGACACATATTGTAAAGTGACTTGTTTTTTGCAAGATCTTTAACTTAAAAAGCAAACCTTGTAGTGAGACAACCCCTTTAATAGGAGATGCTTTTCTATTAAATCAAAATTCCTGAAAAGCTAAAAAATCAGTAAATAGATTTTCTAAACCAGACAACACATTTAAGAGATAAATTAGACTTAGAATACAGATGATTACGTTTGTAACAATAATAAGCATAAGACACAAAATGTACCTTCTTACGAAGTGAAGTAAGGAGAACATTAATTAGGGATACTTATCTCATTTCATTCCTGATGCATTCTCTTTATTTTCTAAATTGCTGTTTTTATTTGTAAACATGGAAATACAAAATTTACTGAATGTCTATTTTTACAGATAATTTGTTGTATTATTAGCGCACAATGTATGCTGCCTATAAAAGTATTCACCCATCTAAATTGTTCACATTGAATAACAATGAATCAGATTAGGCTTTCTGGCAACAAAAAATCAACAAAAACCGTCTCTGTAATGTGCAACTAAAACAAATGAGCTCATAACTATTCAATCCCATTACTACAACGGACCTAGATGATCACTGGAATAGTCAATTAGTTAAGGCATTGAAATGAATCTATAATTTATGAAATGGGGCATTGGAGTGAATGCAGCAAAAATGTACCTCCACCTGGGAGATTTAACTGTTTACCAGGTTTTTTTTAGACAATATCGACACCATAGAGACACAAGAACACCAAATTGGCTACAACAGATCCGAGTTAAAGAAAGGAAATATTCCCAACCACTTCCTGTACCTGCTCATTTCTATTAGTTATTTCGAAGCACCAATAATTCCAGGGTCATGTACTGTCATAAGGTAAAGGGGGGGGGGGGGGGGGGGGGGTTAGGTACAAAAGACAAAAAACAAATGCAATAAGCATAAACTACATGAGTGACAGGATGTTACCTAGGGAGAGGAGCTACTAGACTACCTAAAAGAATTGTCTTCCTTCTGAATGAGAATAAAATTTTCATACTTATTTTCCCATGGAGCATTTCATGAGAAATAATTGGTATATCACGAGTCGCTCCATTGAGAATCAGTGCCCTTGGGCTGTACTGCATTTACATGTAACACCTTTAAATCTCAACTGACAAGAAGCAAGAATCCAGAAACAGGTGAATCTTCATTTTTGAGGAGATTAAGGTCCAGTTAGTATGGGGTGGTTTCCCTACTTTGGAGGAAAATGAGTTTGCATATTTTCATGGAAAAAGATGTAGGGAATTAGTTGGGAAGCCTCTGAGAAGGTTATTTGGTATATTACTGCTAAAGGATTGCATAAAATATGGTATAAAAGCAAAGAAATTATACAACTGCCCTTAGTTCCTGAGAGTAAAAGCTGTTGCTACACTAAATGCAAAGTTAGGGAGGGCCTTGGCTTTACAGATGTAGCAAACATTAACTTGACATTTTACATATAACAATATACCACAATGCTGTACATCGAGTTATCATGATTAGTGTTGAGCGATTATAATCGACAAAGTTGAAATCAGCACGGTTTTTATTTTGATCGAGATTTTTCGATCACGCGATAATTTAGGTGAAAATCTGTGCATAATCTATTAATATCGCGCCATTTTCGGCGCTTCCTGTCATTTTGGCGGCCAGAAAATCAGCTTAGAGAATAGAGCAGGGTGAGATGTGTGTGCGACGTCATGACTGTGATGTGTATAGCTGTGATTGGCTGGAAAAATCACATGACCTCGTTTTACATAGAACAGCCCTTCCTGTTCAGCATCAGTGTGTCTCTGTGTCTCATAAGAGCAGGACGTGTGTCAGCTTTCCCCTCAATGCAACTCAGCGACACAGTTCTCTTTGTTCACACAGACAACTATGCTTTTAGCTGTGAACATTAGAACATAGGTAGATTAGAGAATTTCAGTATTTAGTTAGTTAGGCTGAGAATTTGAAAGAAGCATCTAGCGCTCTACAGCCGCGGGGGAGGGAGGGCGGGGGCTGCAAGCGAACACAGACAGACAGGCAGGCTTTTGAAAGGAGAGTGGATATTGTGCAGTCCAGACTGCTTTGACCCTGCATTTAAATGGCTTTTTATTACCCGTTTTTGGCCAGGTTTTGGTGAAATAGTAGCTTGTATTTTGTGCAGCCTGTACTTATATTAGGATACAGATCTTTTCTAGTAACTGCAAGTGTATTTGATAGGTGCAAAACCCACCTTTTATTATCTGTACACGATTTAATTAGGTTTTTTTTCACTTTTGTGCAGCCCAGTTTTGTTCAAAGACCCACACTGTACTTACAATAGGATACAGAACTTTTCTAGTTACCGCAGGTGTTTTATAGTCAAAACACTATTATTATCGTACAAAATTAATTAGGTTTTTATCACTTTACGCAGCCTTTTTGTTGAAGACCATTTGTACTTATATTACCATACATAAATTTGTATAATTGCTGTTGTATTTCATAGGTGAAAACCCCTATTTCAGTACAAATTTAATTACGTGTTTTTCACTTTGGCGAGGCAGTTTGTTCAAAGACCCACTTTGTACTTACATAGGAACAGACTTTTTAGTCACGCAGGTGTATTTCATAGGCCAAAACACCTTTTATTATCGTACACATTTAATTAGTTTTACACTTGCGCAGGCCAGTTTGTGAAAGAACCATCTGTACTATTTACCGTACAGAAATTTGCTATAATTGGTGTTGTATTTCATAGGTGCAAAAAACACCTATTATTATCAGTACACAATTTAATTACGTGTTTTTCCCTTTGGCACAGCTCAGTTTTGTTCAAAGACCCACTTTGTATTTACAATAGGATACAGAACTTTTCTAGTCACCACAGGTGTATTTCATAGGTGCAAAAACCACCTTTTATTTTCCGTACACAATTCAATTAGGTTTTTTTCATTTTGGCGCAGGCCAGTTTTGTTGAAAGACCCATCTTGTCTTATATTACCATACAGAAATTTGCTAGTACTTGCTGTTGTATTTCATAGGTACAAAAACTACCTATAATTATCAGTACACAATTTAATTACGTGTTTTTCACTTTGGCGCAGCCCAGTTTTGTTCAAAGACCTACTTTGTACTTACAATAGAATACAGAACTTTTCTAGTCACCGCAGGTGTATTTCATAGGTGCAAAAACCACCTTTTATTATCAGTACACAATTTAATTAGGTTTTTTTCACTTTATCGCAGGCCAGTTTTGTTGAAAGACCCATCTTGTACTTATATTACTGTACAGAAATTTGCTAGTAATTGCTGTTGTATTTCATAGGTGCAAAAACCTCCTATTATTATCAGTATACATTTCAAATAGGTGTTTTTTTTCACATTGGTGCATAACCGTTTTGTAAAAAGACCCACCTTTTAATTAAATTTGAAAAAAGAAATTTTGTAGTTACTGTTGGTGTATTTCATTGGTGCAAAAAAACACCGTTTGTTATCCGTATAACTTTTAAATAGCTGTATTGCACATGTTACGGCCCTAGTTTTTTTCAAATAGCCACGTTGTACGACACTTCTGAAACATTTTCTAGCAACTGTTCTCGTTTGTAATTGCTGCAAAAAAGGCAATTTCTCATCCGTGTAACTTCTGAATAGTTTTATTGTGCTCGTTGAATTGCAGTTTGGCGCACTTGTATGATATTTTGTTGAAAACTATCAATTCCTAGTCCTACTGGGTAGTTGTAAATCCCTGGGACTGAAGGAAGAACACGGTTGATGTTGTCTTACGGTTCTTCCACCAGACCGCATCTCATAGGTATTCGCTAGAAACCTTTCAGTTTCTAATCCTAGTTGGCTGTAGGAAATTAGAGGGATTTAAGAATAGCTGTGATTTGCCATCTTTTAATAAGAGACTTTCAAAAACTCTTCCATACCTTCTTAAATGTTTATCTTTCTGAACATGGAGCAAAATGCAGGTGGTAAGCGAGCAAATAGGGGTGTAGGAGGTAAAGGTATGAGAGATGGTGTTCCTTCCAGTGCTGGCGACAACACGCAAGCCAGCGGATTGTCGGTTGCAGGACCGTCAGGCCTGTCATCGCTGGGTCAGGGCCCTGTGAATCTCAGTAACGAACAATGTCGCCAATCTGTTCTTCAGTGGTTAATGCAGCCTGCATCCAGCAGTCTTACCTCCTCAACCTCCCAGTCATCAGCATCATCAGCATCCGTCCAACATGAAGCGAAGGCAGCCCAAATGTCAACTCGTGTACCAACCACTGTGGATAATCCATTTTCTGAAGACCTCTTTGATAACAAAAAGCGGTTGGGGTCAGAAGGCATGTTAAAAGATCAAGATTCCAAAGAGGATGATTTTGTCTGCTCTGATGCCCAGTTACTGATGCCATCAGAGGAGGAGAAGGAATCCGGTCAATCGGCAAAAATCCCAGGCGGTCTGCAACGCCTTGCAGTGCCTCTTGCTTGTAGCCCGCAGCTCCTGGATGCAGAGTGTCAGGACGACCAAGTCACCTGTGTTGTTGATGATGATGATGACGACATTGCGGATCCAACATGGTCTTTTCAGCAGAATTTGCTTGCGAGCGCTTCATCACTGGACGAGCAGGAAGACGATGGGGTAGTGTCAGTACGGGTCCTGCCTCAAAAAGGGAGAGGGCGGTCGCACAAGTCCATTGAGATGATTCCGCCAGCCACGATCAGCGGAAACACCACTCCTTGCTTATCGCCGTCGAAAAGGTCCAGGACCTCTCAAGCCTGGGCCTTTTTCGAGAAAGCCTCTGATTCACCCAGTGATGTCATATGTCCCCTTTGCCGTAAACACATCAGTAGAGGCAAGGATCTTAGGTGTTTAACCACCACCAACATGTCTAGTCACGTGCAGCGTATGCATGAGTTGAAATGGAGGCAACACTTTCCAAAAAAGGCCACACCGATGCCGGGCTTCCAACCACTGTCACACCCTCTGTCTCCGCCTCCTCCGCCACCATCAAGCATTCCTCAGCTGCCCATGTCTCTCAGAGTCATGATCAGGGATCAGACTCCACTTCAGCCTCACCGTCGCCCGAGTATCACCAGCACCACCAGAGACCCATCCTACCCATTCTCCTTCCACCAGTTTGACGACCTGCATGCCGTACAGCGGCCAGTCTAGCAGCCAGCCTTCTGTCTTCCAGGTTTGGGAGCAGAAGAAACACTTTAACCCAAACCATCCCAAAGCCAAAAGCCTGAATGTCGGCATTGCCAGGCTTTTGGCCTTGGAAATGTTGCCTTTACGTCTGGTGGACACAGATAGATTCCGCCACGTCATGGCCCTTGCCTGCCCCCAATACCAGATGTCGAGAAGGCATTTCTTTGCCAGAAAAGCCGTCCCTGCCCTGGCCAGCCACGTGTCATCTAAAATTTCAAGCGCGTTGTCTGCATCTGTGTCCGGAAAAGTCCATCTGACCACCGACACATGGACTAGTAAGCACGGCCAAGGCCGCTATATCTCTGTGACAGCTCACTGGGTGAGCTGGGTGGATGTCTCTGGTGGTTATAGAAGATAAATCCACTGCACACCATTGACGTAAGCTTGATTATAGAAAATTTATTTACATACGTATAGTGAGGATCATAGCACAAAGATAGTGGATTCAGTCATATCACTACATATACTCAATAAATGCTTTCACATAGGATTTCTACATACAGAATAGAATGTAGAAATCCTATGTGAAAGCATTTATTGAGTATATGTAGTGATATGTCTGAATCCACTATCTTTGTGCTATGATCCTCACTATACGTATGTAAATAAATTTTCTATAATCAAGCTTACCTCAATGGTGTGCAGTGGATTTATCTTCTATAAGTATACAGACCTAGAGTCTTTTCCATTTTGCACCCAGATTCATACTAAGCCCTAGGTGTGCGTGACCTTACAGTTATTATTCGATGTCTCTAGTGGTGACGGTGGCTCTCAGGCTCGGCGCACGCTCTTCAAAACCGCAGGGATGGTGCAGGGTTCTTTCCCTCAAGGTCCTCTTGTGGCATCACGTGCCCAGAGAAACCAGGCCGTGTTGAAATTAATTTGTCTTGGAGACCGTCCACACACAGGTCAGGAGCTGTGGACGGCTCTCCGCAACGAGACCGAACGCTGGCTGGGTGCCAAGAACCTTGTGCCAGGCAAGGTGGTGTGCGATAAGGGTCGAAATCTGCTGGCTACCCTTAAGATCAGTAGGCTGGAGCACATCCCTTGCCTGGCACATGTCATGAACCTTGTCGTCCAGAAATTTCTAAAGCGCTACCCGGGTCTGGACTGCCTGCTGAGGAAGGCTCGAGGTCTGAGTTCGCACTTCCGCCGTTCGCACCCTGCTTCGTCCCGCCTGGCTGCATTGCAGCGTCAGCTCGGCCTCCCCGTCAACCGTCTCATTGTTGACGTGGCAACACGCTGGAATTCCACCCTCCACATGCTCCAGCGATTGTGGCAGCAGCGCAATGCCATTACGTAGTACGAAGTGACACATGGCCTGACAAGCAGCGGTGCGGACCTCGGGGTGTTGAGCCACCGAGAGTGGAGGCAGGTGAAAGAGCTCTGCACCATCCTTGCCAGTTTTGAAGAAGTCACGAAAATGGTCGGTGCGGTCAATGCCCTTGTCAGCATGACCATTGTGGTGATCTTAGTTCTGGAACGATCGTTGGAGACTCTGAAACATCAGGTCCCACCAGCAACGGAGGAGGAGACGGACACAGATGCGGACACAGAGCCTTTCTCTCCATCGAATCCAGAAGGCCCGACAGTTTCACAACTTTACCGGTCTTCATTAGGCAGTGGTTCGGGGTCCAGGGCTAGTGCAAGGCGGCACATCAGCTCTCAGGGTGCATCATCTGAGGCAAGTCAGGGCTGTGTTGAAGCTGTGCCGGAGAAAGCGGAGGAGGAGGAGGAGGTATTCCTGGACACCGACGTTACCGACGTCCCTGCCTTGGAAAGAGGTTGACATGAATTTGAGGCGGATGAGGAAGATGAGGAAGATAAGTTTTCTAGTGCCCCTCAACCCAGAACCTTGGGAAATCAAGGCTCCATCTCTCACATGAGTGCTTGGATGCTCCATATCCTCCACATGATCCTCGGATTAAGGCCATCAAACTGAACAACAGTTACTGGGTGGCCACCTTACTGGATCCCCGGTACAAAACAAAACTCAGCACTTTCCTTCCACCCACCCAAATAGAGAGTAAAATGCAGAAAATGGAGACTTTGCTGATTGATCAACTGGAGACATCTGTTGCGTCTGCTTCACGTTCTTCAAATGTCACGGTGGAACATTGTCAGCGACATGACAGCAGTTGAGTTCCAAGTAGCCGTAGCGGCAGCAGCAGCAGCAGGCAATGTGTCAGAACCCTAATGGGTGACCTCTGGCAACCTTTATTTACCACCTCACCAACGCATGTAATGCAGGGCACACATACAACACACAGAGCCCAGCTTAAGATCATGGTGCACGACTATCTGCGTCTCAACACCGATGTTTTTGGATGTGTTCCGGATCCAGTCGACTTCTGGGTATCCAAAATGGATGAATGGCCCGAGCTCGCTCGCCACGCCATAGAGGTGTTGTCCTGCCCAGCAGCCAGCGTCATATCTGAGCGGACCTTCAGCACAGCTGGAGGAGTCATTACAGACAAACGCATCCGACTTTCCACAGATAATGTGGATTGTTTGACTTTCATCAAGATGAATCAGGCTTGGATCTCTGATGATGTTGTGGCCCCAATTGCCGAGGTCACCGATTAGTTGCCGGTCTACTTCACATTCCTCTTCAAACAGAAATGGTCCTCTTGAAAAATGTTTTTTAAAATGATCATTTCTCACTGCAATTTTTATTCTCAGTTCCCAAAAGATCATTTTGCTGGTTTTGCTGTGAGGAGACTGTAAAAGACACCAAGGTTTCATGACAAAACCATATTCCATTTACTCACTTTATCTTTAGAATTTTTCGCATTGTCAATGGTTTTGGGGTCATGTTGCTGTGAGATACAGCTATAATCATGGTCCTTTGGAACAGAAATGTGGCTTCTAAGTGGCATTTCTCCCTCACAATTTTTAACAGTGGCTGAGAAGTCATTTTTATAATTTTTTGGGTCATGCTGCTTTGAAATGTAGCAATACTACAGGTCCTATTATAAAAAAAAGTGGTTTCTAACAGACATTTGTTCTTCACAATTGTCAAGAGTGGCTCAAGGGTCATGTTTTGAATTTTTGGGGGCATTTTGCTGGAAATGCAGCTATACTACAGGTCCTATTCTAAAAAATGTTGTTTCTAACAGACATTTCTTCATTTCTTCTTCACAATTGTCAAAAGTGGCTCAAGAGTCATGTTTTGAATTTTTGGGGGCATGTTGCTGTGAAATGCAGCTATACTACAGGTCCTATTGTAAAAAATATGGTTTCTAACAGACATTTGTTCTTCACAACTGTCAAGAGTGGCTCAAGGGTGATGGTGCTGTCAGAAACAGGAATAGGTAGGACACTGTTAATGGACACATATTGCAAAATTACTTGTTTTTCCAAGATCTTTAACATAGCTAGCAAACCTTGTAGTGAGAGAACCCATTTAATACAATTCAAAGAAAGAGAAACAAAGACGTGGTGGGATTCCATCCTATTTTAAAATGTGTTTTCTAGAATTAAACTACTAAAAAACTTGCATGTACAAAATAGCTGGTAAAAAAATTCCTCTGAATTGTACAAGGGAGGTACAAGAAGACTTGAACAGATGTAGGTTACCCAGGATAGGTATAGTCAATGTCCAGTTCAACTAAAATGGTGGTTGAAAGACTCCTTTTTCCGGCACTTTTTTAATCTGGGGGTCAGACAGGTTTGGGGCTCATGCTGTGGCCCAGGACAGGGACAGTCTATGTCCAGTTCAACTAAAATGGTGGTTGAAAGACTCCTTTTTCCGGCACTTTTTAATCTGGGGTCATGCAGGTTTGGGGCTCATGCTGTGGCCCAGGACAGATATAGTCAATGTCCAGTGAAACTAAAATGGTGGTTGAAAGACTCCTTTTTCCGGCACTTTTTAATCTGGGGGTCATGCAAGTTTGGGGCTCATGCTGCGTTTCAGGACAGGTATATTCAATGTCCAGTTCAAGTAAAATGATCGTTCAAATCATACTGCCTTCTGGCACTTTTTAATTTGTGGGTCATGCAGGTTTACAAGACAGGGATAGTGAATGGTCTGTGACTTTTTTTCTGTGGCTTTTATAACCTAAGTGTTGTGCCTAAGATGTAGCACGTATCCATTTGACTGTTGTGGATGTTAATTCCAGCTTCTTCAGCCCTGTTTGGGTGTAAGAATGAAGGTGTTGTTCCTCTCCCATAGACTTTAATGGTCATCGGCGATAATCTATTATCGACTATCGGAAATCGTCTTGATAATTGACGATATCGACTATCGACCCGATGACGATAGTCAACGTAATCGCCCATCACTAATCATGATACATCAATCATGATAACAACTGCTACATCTGTACATCTAGGAGGAGTTAAAGTAAACCTGTCAGCTGGTTTATGCTGCCCTATCTAAGAGCAGGATATGATAGAGGAGAGAAGCTGAGCTCTGTGATATATAGGGTTATATGATAGAGGAGAGAAGCTGAGCTCTGTGATATATAGGGTTATATGATAGAAGAGGGAAGCTGAGCTCTGTGATATATAGGGTTATATGATAGAGGAGAGAAGCTGAGCTCTGTGATATATAGGGTTATATGATAGAGGAGAGAAGCTGAGCTCTGTGATATATGGTGTTATATGATAGAGGAGAGAAGCTGAGCTCTGTGATATATAGGGTTATATGATAGAAGAGAGAAGCTGAGTTCTGTGATATATAGGGTTATATGATAGAGGAGCGGAGCTGAGCTCTGTGATATATAGGGTTATATGATAGAGGAGAGGAGCTGAGCTCTCTGATATATAGGGTTATATGATCGAGGAGAAAAGCTGAGCTTGCGACCAGAACCCTGAGCCAGGGGGCACACAGATCCCCCTGCCACACAGCTGCGATCACAGCAGCCGGCTCCTGCCCGCTCATCCCCCTGAAGGCCACGGTGCAGGCGGCGCAGTTTAATGATGTCATCGCGCCACCTACTCCGCGGCCTGTACTGGGCAGTAAGCTTATGAATAAGCTCATGGCCTAGTAGACGCCGGAAGTGCTGCCCTAGAGCAGGTGACGTGATTACATCACGCAGCTTCCTACGGACTTAGAGATAAGAGGAGGGAGGAAAGGTGAGAATTATTTGTTTCTTTATTTTAATAGTGTTTGCTGACTACCTATATACAGTATCTACTGGGGGAAGCCCTGACAATGTATATATCTACTGAGGGAGGCCCTGACTAACTATATATCTACTAGGGGAGGCCCTGATTATCTATATATCTACTGGAGGAGGCCCTGACTAGCTATATATCTTCTGGGTGAGGTCCTGACTCCCTATATACCTACTGGGGGAGGCCTTGACTATCTGTATATCTAGTGGAGGAGGCCCTGATTATCTATATATCTACTGGGGGAGGCCCTGACTACCTATATAGCTACTGGGGAGGCCCTGACTACCTAAATAGCTACTGGGGGAGGCCCAGACTACCTATATAGCAACAGGGGAGGCCCTGACTACCTATATAGCTACTGGGGAAGGTCTTGACTACCTATATAGCTACTGGGGAGGCCCTGGCTACCTATATAGCTACTGGGGAAGGCTCTGACTGACTATATAGCTACTGGGGGAGGCTCTGTCTACCTACATAACACCTGCACCTGGAGGAAGCCCTGACTACATATATAATTACTGGGGGAGGCCCGGTCTACCTATATAACTACTGAAGGAGGTCCTCTCTATCTATATAACTACTTGGGCGAGGTCCTGTCTACCTACCTAACTACTGGGGGCCTGTGTAACTACTTACCTACTGCAGGACCCTATATACCTACCTACTGAGGTGTCCTGTATACCTAACTACTTACTAGGGGAGGCTATGTACCTACATTCTGGTGGGACCCTACATACCAATCTATCTACTGGGTATCCCTATTTACCTACTTATTGAGGAGGCCCTATAGACCTATCTACTGTGGAAGGCCCTATGCACCTTCCTACTGAGGGGACCCTATATACCTACCTACCTACTTAGGGGGTCTATATAGGTACCTTAGGAAGGCTTTACATCTCCCTACTGACTGTGGGGACCTTTATTTTTCTCTATACCCACTGAAGGGCTACATCATTGGGGAATATATAACTCATCACTTACTGAATAAATCTGTAAGCTTACTGAGAGGGCCCATTTACTTACATTGAGTGTACCTATATACCTTATTACTGTGAGAGGCCTATATACTTACCTATGTACTGGGGGGAATGTATAGCTATCTAATGAGGGTCTACCTATTTACCTATTTATCAGACTTTTTTCATTTCTAATATTTTGAGTTTAATGTACCTAAAAGGAGTATTCACCTATCTGCCTGCCTAATGCAGGGGAAGGGGGGCTGCCTTCTATGTGGGGTGTGTACCTACCTACCGGTGCACAAATAATTGTCTGGGAGCATTTTAGCTGTTTGGGGTACAATTACTATTTGGAGCACCAAAGGGAGCACTATTACTATTTGGGGTTCTATGGATGGGGAGTTTGTACAGAGGTGGGAATTGATAGGGAAGTGCTGGAAAAGAGATAGACTAAGATGTTTGTGTGATAAATTCTACAGGAACGAGTAGTTGTTAGGAGAAGATGTCATTGCATGCTGTACTGGATGGAGTAAAAAAGGGAAGAGAATGACTCATCAGAGAAGACATCACGAATAGTGTTGAGCGATTATTATTGACAAAGTTGAAATCGGCACGGTATTTATGTTGATCGGATTTTTTAGATCACGCGATAATTTAGGTTAAAATCTTTGCATAATCTATTAATATCGTGCCATTTTCGGCACTTCCTGTCATTTTGGCAGCCAGCAAATCAGCTTACAGAATAGAGCAGGGTGAGATGTGTGTGCGATGTCATGACTGGGATGTGTATGGTTGCGATTGGCTGGAAAAATCACATGACCTCGTTTTACATAGAACAGCCCTTACTGTTCATGATCAGTGTGTGTCAGTATCTCAAAGCAATAGGACGTGCGCTCTGCCTCTGTGCAAACAGCTCAGCGAAATTATTCTATTTATTCACAGAGACAGCTCTACTTTTAGCTGTGATCCTTAGAACTCAGTTAGATCAGAGATTTGCAGATTTTAGGTAGTTAGGCAGAGAATTTTAAAGGAGCATCTACCGCTGTAAAGTCACGGGAGGGAGCGAGGGGGAGAGTGGGGGGGGCCCGCGGGCGAACACAGACAAGCTCTTTAAAGAATACTGGATATTGTATTGCAGACATGGCATTGCAATAGCTTTATTATTAACAGTTTACTGTTGAAATATTACTTGGATATTGGGCAGTCTGAACTTATATTAGGATACAGATCTTTTCTGTATCTGCAGGTCTATTTGTTAGGTGCAACACTCCACTTTGATTATCAGTATTAATTTCAGTACTGTTCTTTTC